>CAUYQV010061390.1:0-27334 GCA_963574575.1 Galagoides demidoff
CACCTGTGGTCCCAACTACTTGGGAGGCGGAGGCAGGAGACTCGCTTGAGCCCAGGAGTTGGAGGTTGCTATGAGCTGTGATGCCATGGCACTCTACCCAGGGGGATAGCTTGAGGCTCCGTCTCAAAAAAAAAAAAAGAAAAGAAAAGAAATGTGCCACCTGTCCCTATTTTCTTAAGTGTTCTTATTAGAAAAGAATGCTGAATTTTATCAAATGCTTTTTCTGCATCTATTTCGAGGATCATATGGTCTTTGTTTTTGCTTCTATTGATATGGTGAATTACATTTATGGACTTGTGTATATTAAACCAACCTTGCATCCACAGGATCAAGCCTACTTGAACATGATGTATATTTTTCTTAATGTGTAGCTGTAATCTAGTGCCTGAAATTTTATGGAGTATTTTTGCATTAATATTCAGTAGTGAAATCAGTCTGTTTTCCTCTTTGGTTGTGTCCTTTCCTGGTTTCGGTATCGGGGTAATGTTTGCTTCAAAGAATGTGTTGGAGAAGATTTCTTCTTTCTCAATATTTTCAAAAAGTTTCTGCAGTGTGGATAGAAGCTCTTCTTTAAAGGTTTGATAGAATTCTGGTGTGAAGCCATCTAGTTCAGGGCTTTTTGTTTTATTGGAAGCTTTTTTGTTGTTTCTTCAATCTCAGTGCTTGATATTCGTCTGTTTGAGAGGTCAGTTTCTTCCTGGTTAAGTCTAGGTATTGGTACATTTTCTCCACATTGTAAAATTTCTGGGCATAGTGTTTGTTATAGTACTCAGCAATAATTTCTTGGATATCTGTGATACCTATTGTTATTTACCCTCTTTCATTTCTGACTGGGGTTATTAGAGACGTTATTTTTCTGTTTCTAGTTAATTTAGCCAAAGTTTTACCAATTTTATTTATTTTTTCAAAGAACCAACTTTTTGTTTCATCAATTTTGTGATAATTCTTTTGTTTTCAATTTCATTTATTTCTGATTTAATTTTGGTTATTTCTTTTCATCTGCTAGATTTGAGATTGGATTGCTCTTAGTTTTCCATTTCCTGTTAGATAATTGCCTCAGAAAGCCCCTTCCCCCAAAAGACCCTTCCTACTCTTAAAGTTACAACTCCTCCCCGAGCACAGGGAGTGGCTTACCTCATCACTCTGTTCCAATTACCCACCGCCCGCCCCTAATGACTCTTTCCACCGAAACAATAACTCCTTATTGGTTATCCCACCATCCTGTAACCATTTTGAGATTTCCCTATACAAGGGTACATTTCTCCCCCACCCTCTCCCCCGCTCCCGGCCTTTCTCCCCTGCTCGCTCTATCTCTCCTCTGCCCCACTCTCTCCTTATCTCCTTCCCCTCTTTTCTCTCCTCTTTTCTCTTCTCTTGTCTCTCCTCCTTGGTGCTGCTCTGAAGCCTCCCTCCCCCACCAATAAAGACCTTTCAAACAAGCCTCAGTGGTCTGTGAGATCTCTGCCGGTCAAAGTGCCTCTCTTTCATTTCCTTAAGGTGATTCAATAAGTTGTTGATGTGCTCTCTTCCTATTTTCAGATATGGGCATCTAATGTGTTAAATTTCCCTCTTACGACTGCTTTTGCAGTATCCCACAGGTTTTGGTAGCTTGTGTCTTTATTATCTATGGTGGAGGAAGTTAATGATTTCCTCCTCCTTTATCTCTTCCTTGACTCAACTGTCAATTAGCATAAGGTTGTTTAATTTCCACACCTTTGTATGGAGATGTATGGTTTTGCAGAAGTTGAATTCCACCTTTATTGTCTTATGGTCTGAGAAGATATAAGGCATAATTTCAATTCTTTTAATTTTGTTGAGGTTTAATTTGTATCCTAGGATATTTTGGAGTGTATTCCATGAGCTCTAAAGAACATATATTCCTTAGCTTCGGGATGATGTATTCTGTATATGTCTAGTAAGCACATTTGTTCTAGGGTAGTATTTAAGGCTCTTGTATCTTTATTTGGTTTCTCTTTAGAGGATCTATCCAGTTCTGCCGACGGGTGTAAAAGCTCCAAGCTATTATACTGTTATGAGATATCATATTGCTCACACCAATCAAGGTCTATTTTACAAATCTATGAGCATTCAAACTGGGGACACAAATATTTAGAATTGAAATGTCCTCTTGTTGTATTGTTCCCTTAGCCAGAATGAAATGACTATCTTTGTTTTTCTTAATTTTAGTTACTTTAAACCCACTTATATCTGAAAATAAAATTGAGACCTCTCATTTCTTCTGGTTTCCATTTGCCTGAAAATACTGCTTTCTATCCCTTTACCCTGGATCTAGATGTGTCAATTAAGGCCAGGTATGTTTCCTGGAGACAGAATATGAATGGCTTGTGCATTTTTATCCAATCAGCCAACCTGTGACCCTTTGGTGGAGAATTCAAGCCGTTAACATTTACTGAGAAAATTTATAAGTGTAGTGAAGTTCTAGTCATCTTATTTTGTGCAGTCCATTGATTAGTTTTACCCTTTGCACCATTGTGGAAGCCAGCTTTTGTCCTTTAGTTTCTGGGTGTTTACTTTCTTGTTGGGCTATTGTGATGGTCAGTGTGAAGAATAGGTCTAAGTATTTTATGTTGAGCTAGTCTTGCTGTGGCAAATTTCCTCACTGTTTGCATATCAGTAAAAGATTTGATTTCTCTGTAGATTTTAAAACTTAGATTAGCAAGATATAGAATTCTAGGCTGAAAATTGTTTTGCTTAAGAAGGTTAAAGGTAGATGACCATTCTCTTCTGGCTTGGAAAGTTTTGGCTGAAAAGTCTGCTGTCACCTTGATGGATCTGCCCCTGTAGGTCAATTGGTGCCTACTCTTGGCTACTTGTAAAATTTTCTCTTTTGTCTTGGCTTTGTATAGGTTCATTACAATGTGTCTTGGAGATGCTCTGTTTGTGTTGAGATGATGGGGTTCAATATCACTCTAAAAGGAGTGTTGCAGAATCTTTAGTGAAACTTCGGAAATTTTCATTTATGATATTCTCAATAGGGCCTCCATTCCTTTGGGAAATTCTTCTTCCCCTTTAGGAATTCCTATGTTTGGACACTTTGTCAAGTCCTATAATTCTCTGAGTGAATGTTCTGCTTTCTCTCACATCTCTTAACTGTTAATTACTTAGGTTAGCACAAGAGCTTTATCCTTTAGCTCTGAGATTCCTTCTTCTTCATGATATAATCTGTTATTGAACTTTCTACTGCATCTTTCAATTCCCCAACTGACTCCTTCAATTCTTTATGGTCCACTATATCTTTTCTATATTCTTCATGTCTTCCATCCATTTTTTTGCTTCTGTTTTTCCACTTTATCCTTAGTTCCCTCTATTGCCTTTGGGAATCCATATTTTAAATTCTTTTTCATTTCCATTAAGTCTTTATAGTGGAATCTTCTATGGCAGCTGTCTCATGGTTCCATGGGGGGGGCTGCTTTGTTTTAATCTTTCACATTGCCAGAATTTTTCTGTTAGTTCTTCCTCATGCCTCTTTTCCTTTTGTTCACTTCCTTCCCCTATTTTTTCCTTCTCACTACTTCCTTCCCTTTAACTTATCTAATCTCAGAGCTTAGGTATTAATGTGGCCTTTGGTATGGGGCTAAAAGGAAGAGAAGGGTAAAGAGCAAGAAGAGAGAAAGAAGAGGGGAAAAATGGAAGTGGAAAAAGAAAGAAAGCAAAAATAGAAATGGTGTTATTCAACAGGGTGCTATGGCCACACCCATAAATATTTGGAGAGAGACATATATAGGTACATATTGTAGTGTATTATCTGGACAACAGGTTGCGCTGTGGTATTAGGAGGCAGAGAACATAGAGAAGCCAATCTCTAGTTGCAGAAGAAGGTGAGTTCTCTTTCTGACTTAGTTACCCTGAATCAGGGCCTGTGCTTCATCAGCATTCAGTCCCTGTAGGATTGTGATATTAAAGCTCTTACTAGATTCTTTAGGAGGCACATCACACAGTGCCCCTGACAACAATTCCTGGGGCCACTCAGGTCACCCTAATGGTGGATGCATGAGCTCAGCAGGCATGCCAGATGTGGCTGTGCACTAGGGCCCTGGGGACCATTTCTCTCACATGGCCTTCCCACAGTGGCAGTGCCCAGATAGTAGGCCAAGCCAATGGGAGTTCACCCCATCTGGTATTCAGTCCCACTGCTGAACATTGTTCAACTCATTTAAACCCCCCGAGGCCACTCAAGTAAGTAGATTAGCCCAAAATCAAAAAACTGCCAGACAGCCCTATCTGGTCCCCAGTCCTCCATGGGAGGGCTGGCCAGCTGGTCCCTCCCATTCCCAAGCACTTGCCTTCTGTGCTGGTTTTCCTCAACTCCAGACCTCCTCACTCACTCCTATAGTCCATCACTGCTTCACTTTGCCCCTGGAGTGATGTTCCTGGCTGAGTACTCCAGCCAGAGGTGGTTGGAATTTTCTTTCTCCTGCCTCACCATGATAGGCTATTAAGGAGACGTTTCTAGTCCACCATTTTGTTCCACCCCCAAGACCTAAAAGAAGGTGTAAAGGAAGTCTTTACAGAATGCAAATAATCTAAAAGAAGTCTTTACAGAATGCAAATAGGCATTGAATATTTACTTTTTTGTTTCTAGTTTTCCTAAAGCAGTTTGGCTATTTTTTAAATGCCCATTTAAAATTAATATCTAGACTAATTTATTTAAATGTTGAGATAATTATATGCATGTATGTATGTATATAAGTGAAGCTAAGAGGCTAACTTTGAACAGAAGTATAAATTTGTAGACAGTCTTATTTTATTAAACACATAACTATGTGATAAAGTTAGGCCAATAATCTAAACTTATAAAAAAGAAAGCTCTTCAGAATTGTTATAAAACCACAGTGACACAGTGACACAGTGTCCTGGGATTCTGACTAGGAACCCAGTTCTAAAAAATCAAACAACCTTAAAAACAATACAAATAGGATTGGCCCTGTAGAGACATCTCCCCAACATGTGGAGGATCACTGAGCAGTGACTAAAGGTGTTTAAAGCCCACTCAGTAGGCAAAGCACCAATGACCCACTAATCTCCTGACATTGTCAATCCCTCTCCCAGTGGAAAATATACTAAATAAACAGAACGCCAATATAACATAATATAACAATATGTTATATACATATATTTATATGTCATATAAATATAATATGACATCTGCTTAAGTAATTTGGTTATAGATTACTCACAGTACAAATTTTGAAGTCTAGTTATCAGAAAATTTTATCCTAAAAGTACTATTGGTATAAGCATTCACCATTATACATCATAGAGTTAAACAAAACACACAAAAAACTAAATTGGTAGGGCCAACACAATTTGTAACAAACTGCAATGAAAAATAAAAAGCATCAACTAAAAGGTAAGAACAACTCAATAGAACACTTACGATGTGAGTTTTTACCCAAATTAACTATCTGAAAATACATACATATGGGTTTCTTTTTTTCATAAATAAGGTTATACTTTACATATTGATCAGCAACATTCCTTTTTCTCATTAATAATAAAACTTGGCAATATTTGCATGGTAGTTCTTATGTCTCTAACACAGCCTTTGTAACATCTGGCTGTCTTAGCAAATGAAAGTAGTCAAAAATGTCAAGTAAAATGCTGATTTTAACTTATGAACAGCAAACTTTAGTAATTCTTAGAGGTCCTTAATCGCACACAAAATAATGGAAATGAAAGAAAGGACTATCATTTGCCTGTAGTCCCAGCTACACGGGAGGCTGAGGCAAGAGAATTGCCTAAGCCCAGGAGTTGGAGGTTGCTGTGAGCTGTGTGATGCCATAGCACTGTACCAAGGGCAATAAAGAGAAACTTATGCAGAACATAAAAGCACCAGATAATCAATTACCTATTCATTTATCTATATTTTTAACAAGTGTGCCCATCACTATTTTAGGCAGAGAGGAGGCAAGGGTGAACAGGGTAGATACAGTTCCTGACCCCAAGGAGTTCACTTTCTAGTTTTAGGTAATAGACAATAAAAAAGAAAGCAAAATAAGAAATTGTAGATTCGGTCAAGTGTGATTAAAAACCTACGTATCACATAGTACAATGACTGGGAGAAGATATTTTTAATATAGGGTGTTCAGGGAAAATCTTTCTCAGGAGACAACATTTGAGCTGAGATCTGAATGAGAAGGAACCAGCCTAGATTTGGAGGTGGAAGTTTCTGGACAGAGAAAGTTGCAAATACAAAGGCTTTGAGGCAGGCACATTCAGAATGCTTTAAGGAACTGCAGAAGGCACAGAACTGCCACCTGCATAGCAGAGCAATGAGTAGAGAGAATGGCTGCTGATGAGCTCAGGAATGTCGGCAGGGGCTGCCTATGGGAGCCCTAATCTTTTAGATGTTTTTAGGAGTTGGTGGGAGACCCTCTGGGTATTCTAAGCAGGAAAAGATGTGATTTGATTTGTGTATTATATGTACAAATCTCCCCAGTCCTTGCTGCTGTGGAAAAAAAGCCCTAGATGATGAGTTACCATGGAATGAGAAAGGCCATATTGGAGGCCTCTCCAGAGAGTAGCTGGAGGGTGAGGAAGATAGCTGACCAGAGGAGGCACTAGGAAAAGAATAAAGTAAAATCACATGTTTTAGAGGTAGAAAAAAACAGAACTTGCTGATGTATTGATTGCAGCAAATGAGGTAAAAATATCAAAAATGAAGTGTTGACTCTTGAGTTTTTAATTGAACAAAAGGATGAATGGAGTGGCCATTTATCATGCTATCAGGATAGCGGAGAAACAGGTCCAGAGAAGGAGCAAAGAGTTCTCTGGGGACTGCTTCATCTAAGATGTCTACAAATTTGGACCCATCAGAGACTTCAAGTAGACAGAAGAAAGTCTGGAGCACCCTGGAGAATACAGGCCTTGGAGATAAAATCATGAGTCACCCATGTCAGGTCCCTCCCAGAGAGCAGCATCCACTGAGACCTGTGGAAACTGGCAGTGATTGACTGAAGATATACAGAGTTAGAAGCAACAGTAAAGACAGGCAAGAGGCATAGAGTAGAATTAAAAGCCGGAGCTCAGGGGTCCATTGCCCATCCTGGGATTCCAGCAACGGCCCAGAATATTTGCTCCACTCTGATTTTATTGAAGTCTATTGGCCTGGAGGGTAAGATGAGGGAGGGAACAAAGACTCAGCAATTTCTCGGATTGATCATATCAGCTTCTATTGTTATTATAATTAACCATAAGGGTGGCCTTCAGTAATCTGAAATCTGAGCCTTATATCCTGACAGCCTCCTGCTTGAGATCACACACACAGATTTCTAAGGAGGCATTAAGCTCCCTAGTTCTCTGTGGAGGAAAACACTACCAGCTTAATCTCTGAGGGATTGGTGGGAGGGAGGCATTTTCCTCCCATCACCACCACAGAGGATTTTCCTCTGCTATAAGGGATATAAGTTCTTCTGCCCATATCTCAGAACTCAAGCTACTCCCTTGGTCTCTGCCCCAGGCAAATGCAAATCTCCACAATGGGTATCTGCTTTGCCTATTTAATGGGCAGGAACCGCCCTAGAAGATGTATCTTTTCTAGGACTTGCCATAATCTCTTTCTTCTATGGCCATTACTCTCCTCAGAGTGCTCACAAACCCAGCAGAGTGTTTGTAAACTGTATCCCCAACAGGCTAAAATTTCAGAAAAGGCAAGAAGCTTGGTAGCAATGGCTAGCTTAAATGTAAACTAGCTGACTTTTCTTTGTTCTGACTCATTCAGCTTACTTTTTTGTTTTCCTCTTTTCCTGGGGGTGCTTTCCTTTGCCAAGAATGGAGTTTTCAGTCCCCATTCCCCCAACAACCAGCACTAAGATACAGGCAATCCCCGAGTTACAAACATTTACCTTGGAGACTATTACAGGCTAATAGGTAAATGTACCTGTTCCAACTTACATACATATTCAACTTAAGAACAAACTTACAGAACCTATCTCATTCATACCTGAGTACTGCCTGTATTTAAACAACAGGATTGAGTAAGACCCTATGTGGAGAGAATATATATAAAGATTGGAGACCAAGTAGGGGCTCCAGTTTTTAGTGAATTGAATACAGTCAGAAATGGAATTTAGAGTCATAGAAGTTTGATTCCTTATTCTCTAAAAAATCACTTCTATTAATAATTTTAAAACAAAACTAACTTACCTAAGTAAACATCCCATCAGTGTGTTCTACCAGACTGGCAGCCCTGGGTAATCTCCTGCCTATAGATAAGGAGTCTCACCACCTCTGCCATCAATGATGAGCCACCCAAGTCTGTTAAGTTGTGTGACATTTACTATTGTCAACATTTTGAGCCAAACTGAAACTGAACACATAGAAAATCATTGCCAGAACTGTGGTTCATAGGGGATCCTGCCCTTGTGTGTTATCTACTCCCATTTAATTTCTCAACAAAGGCCATTTGAAGAGTGTCAACTGAAACTTGAGCAGCGTTTGAGTGGGCAGCTCCAGCAGTTAATGATGTATGTATTTCTCTAGTGAGTAGGCTTCAAATTAAAGAAAGGAAAAAACAAAACAGGGCTTCAGCTCTTCCATGGACAATCGTAATCCACTTTAACACCACTTTAACAAACACCATAGTTTGTCTTTTTTTTCTGTTTTCTCCTCTGCCAAAAGTGGGGGAAAATATGTGGGTGGCAGAAGTACTGCTGAGGTCCTTCATAGACTTACTTTCTTTTTTTTTTTTTTTTTTTGAGACGGAGCCTCAAGCTATCCCCCTGGGTAGAGTGCCATGGCATCACAGCTCACAGCAACCTCCAACTCCGGGGCTCAAGCGAGTCTCCTGCCTCCGCCTCCCAAGTAGCTGGGACCACATAGACTTACTTTCAATCTCCCTGTGATAGTTAATTTCGTGGGTTAACCTGGCCAGGCCACATGCCCAGTTGTTTTGTCAAGCAACCAGTCTAGGTGTTACTGTGACAGTTAACCTTTACTAAGTAACTTTGCTATATCAAGTCCCCTGTTGAGCATTTATAATGCCTTATTTCATTTTGACAATGTAAGGTAGGTACCACTATTATCTCCAGTGGACACATGAGAAAACTGAGGCTCAGAGAGGATGTACCTAGTTACAGGTACCACAATTAGTAAATGGCAGAGGAGGACTTAAAACTAGGCCATCCAAACCCCTTCGCTCACTGCATTCCCAAGGTATTGAACAACCTCCTTACTACTATACAGTCCATTTATTTTGACCATTTTAAAAGCTTTCTCATACCCAACACTCAGTGACCCAGATGAATAATGTTTTACATATATATATATACACCCACACACATAGAGAGAGAGAGTGTGCAAATTTTTTTGAGTATTTTTTTATTTTTTCAAATTAATATGAGGGTACAATTTTTAGGTTACATTGTTCTCACTTCCAGGGTAAAGTTCCATTTGTAGAAGAGCCCCTCACCCTAATATATACTTTTTGACTCTGTTTGTCAGGCTAGAGTGTCATGGCATCATCATAACTCACAGCAAACTCAAACTCTTGGGTTCAAGTGATCCTCTTGCCTTAGCCTCCCATGTAGCATGAACTATAGGCACCCACCACCACACCTGGCTAATTTTTCTATTTTTAGTAGAGACAGAGTCTTGTTCTGCTCAGGCTGGTCTCAAACTCCTCAGCTCAAAAGATACTCTTGCCTTATCATGAATAAGGTATGAATAATGTTTAATTTAAAACTGATGACCAAGAATCAGGAAACAGGAGAGGTATAAGGACCAAGGGAACAGCTAGAACAAAGAACCAGTCACTTCTATTAAGTATCACTTATTTGACCTGAGGTTTAAACCAAGTCTTGTTCTTTAAAACTGTGGAGCCAAACACTTGAATTATGTTCACCAGTCACTACTAATATATTAGCTCTTAAATGAATGCTTGTTACCAATATAATCTGAAATATATCCAGATGTGGCAGTATCATTGTATCCTATGCAAAGGAAAGTGTCAAGATGATAAAAGGAAAGCATAAGCCGTTCCATCAAGTAGATGAGAGTATAATAATATCTTTCATCTTGCAGATAATTGTAATTGCCAACCGGGTACATAATGCTTTCAGGTTGGTAGATATGTGACATTCAGAAGTAAAAAAGAATTAAGCTACATATTTCACTGATGGTTTTCATATGGGCCTTGGGTTGTCAGGTTTATGAGACGTAGCAAGGATCCAAGGCAAAGGAAAACCTTAGGATTTACCCCCACTTAATACATGCAGAATGACCTGAGGTAAATAAGTTTCAGTAGGAAAGGAACAAAGGAAATGAAGGGAATATATTCATCAGGGTTCTCCAGAGAAACAGAACAAGTAGGAACCATAGATAGATCTACATGAGGAGATTTACTGTGGGAATTGGCTCACACCATTATGGAGACCAGGAAGTTCTAAGATCTGTTGCCTATAAGCCAGAGACCCAGGAAAGCTGATAGTATAATTCAATCTGTGCCCAAATGCCTGACATCTAGGGAAAAGTCTAAAGGTCCAAGAACCAGGAGTCCTGATGTGCAAAGGCAGAAGAAAATAGATGTCCTGATTTAATCAGCAAGTGTGAATTCACCTTTCTGAAACCACCCTTACAAATTGATGAAGGGGTGCAAGGCAAGAACTAGAGTAAGGGGCCCCAAACTGTGCAAAAGAGCAGGCTTAGCTAAAAATAATGATGAAACCACCCTTACAAATTGACGAAGGGGTGCAAGGCAAGAACTAGAGTAAGGGCCCCCAAACTGTGCAGAAGAGCAGGCTTAGCTAAAATAATGATAATAATTAGCCACTGTCCCTTCTTGCTTGATTATAATCACTGTTCCTATGTTTGCTTCTTTACCCTGAAGTCATGCATGGGGGTTATAAAGATTCTTAACTTTCCTCCATGTAGAATATCACTTGTTCAGAACCTAGGGGTAATTTTGACATATCTTCCAGGTCCTGCATTCCAGTGACAGACCCATCCAGACCTAGGAACTGACTCAACTGATCTTGGACCTCCCACCCAACGTCCTACATTCTGGTGGATCAGCTAGCCCACCTAGACAGCAGCCCAAACCAGCCAAATAGCAGACCCTGACTGCCTAATTTTCTGCTCACCAAACTATCTCTAGAAAGCCTGTCTCTCCAATTCTCTGTGGGGCAAATTTAGAAATTCCTCCTGTCTCCCCACTTAGCACTATGCAGAATAAACTCTTTCTCTGCTCTAAACCCTGCTGTCTCTGGGTATTGATGTCCTCTTGGGCAGCAATGGTTGGGCAGTAATATTTCCTCTCACTTTTCACCTATTAGGACCCTTAAAGGATTAAGCGAAACCTACTCATGTTGGTGAGGGGAACTTTCTTTACTCAACCTTCTGGTTCAGATGCTAATTTTTCCTAGAAACAGCTGCATAAACACATCCAGGAACAATGGTTTACCTGGCATCACTTAGCCTAGTCCAGCTGACACCTAAAATTAAACATCGGAGGGAGTGTTTGCCACTCTGAATCCTCAGGTTTGGAGAGCTGTGTCCCCATGGTCACTGACGCCCTGAATACTCAATGCTGATAGTGTAACAAGGCTCCTCAACATGTGTCTTCACATCATCCTGTTCCAAAAGGACTCCACGGTTCTGCTCAGTCTTAGAGTCTCCCAGCAAGCTTGCAGGGGTGGGCAAGAGCACATCAAATTATGACGGGAGCTTCCACCAAGACCAGGCACCAGCAGCCTGTACACAAAGCCCCGTGAACCGCAGTGACAGGCTCATTTAGAAACAAATTAGGGGTTAAGTAAAAAGTGCAGGATGGAGGCAAAACTGGGTTTCCCTTTCCCCTTCTGTCGGTTAGCATTAGAAAGTGCCCATGAGCAGCGTGTGTCAAGAATATGAACGTGAGATGTCATTTTCGCTGCCTCTAATTGAAGCCAGGATAAATGGAGTGGAAAGGCAGCGTCTAATCCAATCAAAACATGAAAAAGGTATTTTGACATGTAAATTACAAACTTCCTGTGTATTTTGTCTCCCCAATTACACCCTCCCCTGTCATGTTTTTTTAAATTATATCTTAATCTCCACGTCTCCTAATAATTATGTCATCATTCTTGGGCCCTGAACACTGTGTAATGGTATTTTATGGGATATGCCATTCATTATTAACTAAACTCACTCCCTGTCCCCAGCGATACCATATCTCATGGTGTTCAAATATGCCTAGTGTCAGCTCCGGCTTTGTAAACGCTACAGCAGTTTCACTCTTTGCTTCATGGTTACATGGGCATGAGTTCGTGAAGCACGTTTGGACAGTTAATTCGACTCATCAGTATTTTTATGTAGGTATAACTGACGCCTTTGTTATTCTTCACAGAATGGGAGATTCATTTAAATATAAATCTCTGATCACTGGGACTCACTGAAATAGTGTGACAGTCAGAGATTTTAACTGCTGCTCTTAAAGAAATAGCCAATATTAAGATCACAAAAAGAAGCACAATAGTAAAGAAAAATGTCAATTCAATATACAGAGAGTGGTTATACTGCAGCGGTGAGAGGTGCATCCCTGTTGAGATATGCACCGTTAAGTGATTTCATTGTTGTGGGAACATAGCAGCGTGCACTTACATAACTGGGCTGGATGGTACAGCCCACCACATACCTAGGCTGTATGGTGCGGCCCATCGCTCCTGCGCTACAAACCCGAAGTACTACTGTGCTGAATGCTATAGGCAGTTGTAACACAGTGGTGAATGTTTACATATCTAAACATACAGGCCAGGCATGGTGTCTCACACCTATAATCCTAGGATTCTGGGAGGCTGAGGTTTGTGGGTTGCTTCATCTCAGGAGTTAGAGACCAGCCTGAACAAGAACAAGACCCCGTCTCTACTAAAATAGAAAAACTGCCAAGCATTGTGTCAGGCACCTGTAGTCCCAACTACCTGAGAGGCTGAGGCAAGAGGATCACTTGAGCCCAAGAGCTTGAGGTTACTGTGAGCTATGATGAGGCCATGGCACTCTACCCAAGGTGACAGAGTAAGACTGTCTCAAAAAAATAAATAAATAAACCTAAACATAGACAAGTATATGTAACAATACACTGTTAAATTTTATGGGACTACCATTGTATATTTGACTGTCACTGGCAGAAACACCCGTGTGTGGCATGTGACTTTCATACTACAAGTAGTTTCTAAACAAAAGAGAACTTTAAAATCACCCAGTCTAGAGCCCTAAATTTATAAGTGGGAAAAAAAGGTAGCAATTCTTTTCATTGGAGACAAAAGTAGAATACTGATTTGGGATACTTAAAGTATATTTAAAGAATATTTAATGTCATGAATCCTGAATTTATGTCCTTGTTCTACCACTCATTAGCCCTCTGTTTTTTCAGTTTCTCTTTTTTAAAAAATGAGCAAAATAACAGACCTCCCAGAGTTAAAATAAAGCAAATTAGGTATGTTTTACAACCTAGCACGTGGAAGATGTTGAACAAACATCAGAGCCATAGATGTTTTCATTAAAATGAGGTCTGAGTGACATAACTCACATGGGTCAGGTTAAACAGTGAGACTGTATGTGAGGAGGGTGCTGAAGATGATCAAAGTCTGTAGACTTGTCATTAGACCATGTAAGTTACCCTATGGAGTCCTTCGGCTGAATCCGGTATCCAGCCCTCAATCACTGGCTGAGAAAGAGCAGGATTCCTGGGTTGGTCTTTCCATCCACCTATTTGTGCAGGTGTAGAAGGGAGGTTTTGGATACCAGTGGACAGTCAGAGACTCCCTCTTTAAATATCTTCAAACATGACTGACACTGGCCCTGTAGGAAATCAGAAATGATGATGATACCACATCTGTCCTCAACAAGTTCAAAAGCAGAAATATAAGCTATAAGAAAACCATCCTTAGTTCAAATCAGAAAGTGAGATATGTTCTCTAAGAGATGCCCACAAAGTAATGTAATCCTAATCTTTACTATTAGGATACTATTTACTAAAGAGGTAGGTGTAAGCCCCTAGGAGAACAAAGAAAAAGAATCATGACTAGAATGAAATCTCCTCTTTTCATAAATGAGAGATAATGGTATAAAAGCCGAGCCACACATCGTGATCTTACAATATTGGAGAGTGTTATATAAATGGGCCCAAAGTGGCTTCTGTATACCGTCCTAGAATTACCCCCATGTCATTCACTCTTTCATAGCAGATTAAGACATGAGCCCAAAGCCTGCCCATATCAAACTCACATTCTTGCACATCAAGTAGCTTTAAATATTGCAAATAAAATACAAATATCTTTACATTTTATTAGAATTTTTATTTTTAGAAATACACAATCTTTTTGAGAATCCAACCAAATACATCTTTAGCCACTTATAGCCTGCCTACTTTGCATGCTTCACAAAACTGAATCCCACATCGGCCAACCACTGATGAAACACACCCTACTGAGGCAAAGGAGCCCAGACACCAACTGCCCTCTGGACCTCTCAGATTCAGACATCCGCCATCTCAGCAACACGCCTAGACAGGTGTCGCTGTTCATTCCCCTCCACCCTGGGGTGTCCCCTACCCTGTTCCCCTACTTCTCCCCTCACACAACACTGTCTAAGCACCAAACAGCAAAGCTTAGCATGTGTTCCTGCCTCCTGGGGTCCTCTCTCTTTCTTGAATAACTGAAATCCTTGACCTTACCACAGAGGGCAGCCACCATCTAATGGAGCAAAGATCAGAAGACTAGGTTTGGAATCACAGTCTGAGTGTTAGTCCAGCTCCAACCACATACCACCTCTGTGGCCCAAGGTTGGTTATGCATCCCTTTGACCTTCATATTCTCCATCTGTGAAGTGAGGATGATCATCTCGCAGCATCATTGTGGCCAGGACAATGTTAACACTTGAGGGATTCAACAGAGCATCAATAAATCACAATGGATCTTCCTGTGGGTCCTAGCAGAATTCTAGTATTGGATCTATGGGGAAGTAATATTTTGGCTAATAGTTCATGTCTAGTCCCCTCAAACAATGAGAAGCTCCATCAAGATTACAAGGGAAGCACTTTAATAGGTTCTTCTTGGGAGGATAAACTCAGAGGAGAAATTACCAAGAAGTATCCACAAGAAACAGTCTAGAGCTCCTAAACTCCGCCTCACTCCAGCCTCTCAAAACCCTGCTTTGAGTTCATCCTTTTATGCCTGGCACAACGTCTGGTACCAAAAGAGACTATAATTACATGTTGAATGAATGAATAAAAAGCTTTTGTGCAATCAATGCCTTTCTCTTTTCAGCACATTCTTGGAGTTACTCTTCCTACCAAACTCCAGGGACAAGAAAGACTCTCCATTGCCAACGTGGGCCTTGGAGACAGCCATGGGCCAGCAAAAGGCTGGGCTGAGTAAAGCACTTGGGCAGGGAGGACCCAATGCCTAACCCTGGGGATAAATACAATGTGTACCATTGTTTTTCTGAGTGCACAAAATCAGAGGAGACTTCCTGAATGTTCTGTAGTAAAGGGCATAGGCAGGCAGAAGAAATGTTGATGAGGATGCTTTAGTTAAAGTCCAAACTGTGAGTACTGGCTGACTAAGAAGCTGGGAAATCCCTGATAAAGGGAAGGATTATGATGGGACACCTACAGGTCAGACAATTAAGTTCATGAACTTGTCCTTTAAAAAATGCTATACACCTCATTGCTGAATATCACTACAGTCACCTTTGAGGTACTCCCCTCGGGAAGCTGTGCACCAATGCCAGTGCCTCATCCACCCTTCAAAGCAATTTGGGAACTCTTCTCTGGAATGACCATCAGAGCTGTCACTGTACAACATCTGACAATTAAGTTCACAAACTCATCCTAGAAAAGGTGTTACCTACCTCGTTGCTGAATATCACCGTGGTCACCTCTGAAATACTTCCCCTTGGCCATTTGGTGAAACACTTTTTCTGGTATGAGTTTGTGAACTAGGAGAGTCTGCTGACTAGTTTGTCTAGTAGCACTTTTTCTAGTATGAGTTTGTGAACTTAATTGTCAGATCTTGTACAATGACAGCTCTGATGGTTCACAAACTTAACTGTCTGACCTTGTAAATGGTGAAACTAGAACCCAGACAGGATTCAAAGGGACATGTGTCCTGATGAAGGGTTTCCCTGGTTCCTGGAGAAGAGGGATTGGGAGCTAAGGTCGGACCTGCATTGTACCCTGATTATGGCTTATATTGCTTAATTGGCTTGTGTTAACTGAAAGGTAAATTATAGGAAATCACTCAGTGCCTATACTTTGACTGACTGCCAAAACAATACTCTGACTACTATGTGCAGATGGACGTCCTTCACACTTCTCACCTGGGCACCCAGCTGGTCCCTGAATGAACATGATGCACTCAATCAGTACTCCCACTCTGCCCTTCTGGGGCTCACACTCACTCTCCATAACAGTATTACTTTCGGCCTCTTATTTTTAAAAAACAATAAGCTTTGGAACTTTTCACTTAAGTGAAATATTTTTTATTTTTTATCTTGAGAGACAGGGTCTTGCTCTGTTGCCCAGGCTAAAGTGCAGTGGTGTCATCATAGCTCACTGAAACCTCAAACTCCTGGGCTCAGCCCCCCAAGTAACAGGGATAACAGGCACAGGCCACCATGCCTAGCTAATTTTCTATTTTTTATGAAGCTGAGATTTTGCTGTGTTGCCCAGGCTGGTCTCAAACTCCTGGCCTCAAGCCATCCTCCCACCCTGGTCTCACAGAGTGCTGTGGTTACAGTGAAGTGAAATCTTTAAGTGAAACTCAGTATGTAAAACAGATGCAAGCTGCAATGCTCTGTAGCAAAAAAAAAAAAACCCAAAACATTAAGAGCTGTAGCAACACACTCTGTCTCCCCTCCCTCCTTCTCTTTTCTCTCTCCACCTTCCCCTAACCTACATAGCCTCACCAGGCTTAGAGAGGCTGCCCTTACAAGATTTGATCCTGTGTCTCCTCCATTTACAGCTGCATGCCCTGGACTTTCTCATCCATTTTCAGTGGCTTTCCAGGACCTCTACTCAGGATGCCTGATTGTAGCAAATCAGAAAAAGTCGTGGAAACCGAACTAATCTTTCTACTACCTAAGAATTCCAGATACTGCCCTGTGCAACCCCCAAACCAGCTGGCAGCCAATAAAGCCTCTTCAGTATTCAGTGTTTTAGAAGCATCTCCTCATGTGAGCCTCAGTCTCTCCTAATGGGTTGTGAAGAAAAGAGAGTTGGTATCCTGTTTTCACGTGACAGGAAGAGAGAATAGGGTGCAGAGACCCTGTCCGGAGCTCCTGCACATTGTCCTGACTCATCTGTCACTCAGGGCCATCTTGGGGCCCAGGAAGCTGCCTGGCAGGTTTGGCTCACATTGCCTGGCTCTGTTCTTTAAAGAAGTAAATTTTCACACGTGTACACATACCCATCCACACACATGCCTAGCCCTACACCATCTCCCAAAACACAGCCTCTACCCCACGTGAAAAACAAGCTATCATCACTTTCATGTGGCCCACAGCCCATGCCCTCTACTCATTTTCCCCTCATCCCACCTCAATTTATTTTTCCTGACTTGTGCCTAATATTTGTTTCCAAAGCTCCCCACCTCTTCCATGTCTCAGGACCCATATTCTTCCCTTGGAGCTCTGAGCCCTGGATCCCCTCACTCTGATCTTGCTCTATCTTATAGGAATCTTACAGGTTTGATGACCTGCATACATCACTCAGCCCAGGGATGATGTTGCAATCCAGCACCCCCAGGTCCCGCTCCCCAGCAGGCTCTGTGGCTGCAACTTCCATCAGATGTCAGCCTCCTCCAGGAGGACAGAGGCACCTTCCAGGAGTCCACTTTAGCCTTATGCCCTCAGCATTTATCAAGGGCAGAGAAGTAAAGTTAGAAATATGGCTTTCAAATTATTACAAACACAGGTCATTAGCAAATGCAGTAGAACCTCTGTGGTTGACCACCTCCTTAAGCGATCTATCTAATTTTATTATTTATTTTATCTATCTAGTTTTCATAGAACAGACATACATCATATGTACATATAAGTACAGTAGACCTGGTTCCATATGTTGACCACCTCTGTGTCCTGACCAGTTTGATACAGTCCTTGGGTGGTCATTTTACAGAGGTTCATTATATATTAAATTTGCAAAATATACTAGCACAACATGTCAAAGGAACCTAATGTTGAGGGCCTCTTCTCAGAATCTCTCACTTAGTTATTTCCAAAACAATCTGCCTTCCAGGAATGTAAGGATAGGTCAACATTTGAGAAATCTATCAGTGTAATATACCACATTAATAAAGGGAAAGAATCATATGGTAATCTTGCAGATACAGAAAAAACATCTTAGCACATTAGAAACAGAAAAGAAAGGAACTTTCTCAAAAGTATGTACCGGGCTCGGCGCCCATAGCTCAGTGGTTAGGGCACTGGCCACATACACCAAGGCAGACAGGTTCGAACCCAGCCCAGGCCTGCTAAACAACAATGACAGCAACAAAAAAAAAAATAGACAGGCATTGTGGCAGGTGCCTATTGTCCCAACTACTGGGAGGCTGACTCAAGAGAATCGCTTAAGCCCAAGAGTTTGAGATTGCTATGAGCTATGATACCACAGCACTCCACCGAGGGTGACATAGTGAGACTCTGTCTCAAAAAAAAAAAAGTACATACTAAAAATCTATAGCAAACATTATAATTAATGGAAAAACTAGACACTTTATTTCAACAGCAATAAGACAAAACCTACTATTATTACTAGTATTGCTTAACAGCAATGGCTAGCCAAGGTTTTAGGAAATGATGCATAAATAAAAGGTGTGAGTAACCCAGATGGAGGTGGAGCACATTATTCTTAGTAAAGCAACAAGAATGGAGAAGCAAGAATCAAATGTACTCTAGTCTAATATGAAGGCAGCAGATGAGCTAATACAAGGGAAGGTAGGGGAATGAGAGTGTGGGAAGAGGGGAGAAGGGAGAAGGCTGGGGTGTCACAGTGTATGGCACACCTCTTCGGGGTGGGACACAATTATAAGAGGGACTCTATCTAACAAATGCAATCAGTGTAACCTAATTCTTTGTACCCTCAATGAATCCCAAACGATAAAAAAAAGAAATAAAAAAATAAGAAGTGTGAAGATTAAGAGGTAAGATGATGTTATTTGTAGGCAATATGCTCCTTACCAGTAAAATAACAGAGTCAACAAATAAGCTATTAATGTTACTAAGAACGTTCAGGAATCTTTCTAAATACAAAATCACTTACCAAAAAAATTAACAGCATTTTTCCATATAAGCAATACACAACTAGAAAATATAATTTTAAGTAAAACATACAATAGCCAAAAAAATAAAAATAAAACATATCTGAAAATTAACTTATGGAATACACAAAATTTCTATTTTAAAAACAGAAATAATATTTTCAAGCTCAAACAAGGAATATAAAAGAAGATCTGAATATGAGGAGAGAATGTCTTTGTCCTTTGGACAAGGCCAAGTCGGAGACATAGACATTCATCAAGCACTGCTGGGAGTGATATAAAGTGGTATGGCCATTTTAGAGGATCATCACACTATCGTTACCTGTGCCCTCTGATGTCAAAATCTTGCTCTCAGGCATAGACCCCTGAGAACCTTATACAAGGAAAACTGAGTAAAAATGCTATCCCAGCACTGTCTGGGATCTGAGGGTCCACTCCTGAGGCTTGGGGGCCAGAAATCATCACGTGCTAGATAGAATACTCTGTAGCCACTGGCAGCAAGGGACTGGAGCTACACTCAGCAACATGAATAGATCTTTAAAGCACATTCTGAGTGAGAAAAAAAAAGAAAGAGAAAGAAATCAATGACCTATCATTTATGCAAATTAGAAAGCATGCCCACAAACAACAATACATGTTTTACAGCAACACATGCTAATAAACAGATTTATAGGAAATATCTGAGCATGGTGGCTGTTAAGGGTGGGTGGGAGACGGCAATGAAAGTGAAGAATGGTAATAAATAAATAAATGATAAATCAAACAATAGTTTTGTTTTGTTTTTTTTAACTCTCTAATATTGACAAATATATGCCAGGAGCTGAGGTACACGATCAGGACTCTATTATTGCTTCTATTATGCAATTCTTCTATCTATGCTAGGATATATTTTACTACCAAACCAGTACATTAAATGTACCTGATTTTCTTCCAAACAAAATAGACAAATTGTATGAGAAAGTTTATGACTTTCTTTCCCTCCATACTATAGAGACAAATTATCATAATCATTCACTCCACAAGAACATTTGCAGCTTTTCAAAAATGTATCTAGTTGTATGTCACCCCACTCCAAAAAGGGATGTGGTGGTTACCACAGAATTGTGGCTAAGTAGAAAAGAGGAAATCAACAAAACAAGGGAAGGAATGGAAAAGGAGAAAATTCAGAACAGGGTAATGAGAAATAAAACTAAACATGATAATGTTATCATTTCCTAACCAATTAAAGAAGAGCAAAATGAAATATACACCTTGGCAGGAAACTGTTTCCTGAGTTTGCCTGTGAGCTCAGGTGCCCCAGTGAGACACAGATTTGGAAGTCCACGTTATCAGATCTTACCCTGTGTTTTTCCTTTCCTCCCTGCTGTAATGCTGGACGGAGATTGCATGCATCGGTTTGGGGACAAAGTTTCCGGCTGGCTGCACAGCCATGTTCCATCTGTGTTGCTCTACTCCCACCTACTGATAAAAGGCTGCTACTTCTCCAGGGAGGCTTCTTGTCAGCCCTCTCTGCAGAGCAAGCCCTGTCCTCTTCTGACCATGCTGACCATTCTTTATAATAACATTGCTGTTGTCATAAATGACTTCATCTCTGAGATCTTCAGGTCAACATGATATATATTTTGAGAATAGGTAACAGCACTCTAGTTTATTGACGGGTGAGTTCCTGTTTTCTTATTATTTATTTCACTTTTGACAATCAGGAAAGACAAGTATCACTTGAAGCTGTTTCCTCTACTTTTTCTTCTTTCCTCTTGCTCCAAAGAGAGGTGTCAATTTAATTCAGGGGAAAAGATCATGTTTTGTGGTAGTGTTCAAAGCACATTATTATTCTAAATGTGTTGCTATTTGAACAGGCTTTTATTTCTGTTTAAGCCCCGAGGATCCTCTTCCCACTGGCTAGGGAAGGAGGTGAACGTGGCTGTACATGAGATCTTTCTGAAGAAGAGGTCAGGATCCTTCGTGGGTGGGGTTCCCTAGCTGAGAGCTGTGGGAAACCATGGAAATGCTGGAATAATATTTCAGGTTTGGTGGGGGAATGTGGGAGACTTTGCATCTTCACTGATTCATTATGTGAGCGCTTGTTCGACTAAAAAGCAGTTAATTTAGAATGAAATTATAGCTCACTTCTGTCAGGCATACCATTTTCATGAGTAACTCCCTCGCCCCGCAAACCAGAATAGAAGAGAATTCACCTTTAAGTTTGGCCTGCAAGATTAGTTTAGTCTGAAAGAAACTAAATGTTAATTTTATCTTGATTCATCATAGTTCTTTTTCTTTAATCAAAGTCGATGCATCACCTTCTCCGATTACCTCTCCATCAAACAGTGACCTGAAAATCTGACCCCAAGCAGACTGGCTAATTAGGAACTTGGTTGTTCCACCTACAGCCTTGGAGAAAAGCAGAGGGCAGAGCTTCCCCGGAAGAGGTGGCCTCTTTATGGAAAAGGGTCCAGGAAAGAGGTCAGTGGTAATTACCAAGCAGCAAAAGAATCCATGTCCACTTTGGACATTATTGGTTCATAAAATGTCCAGAGAGTTATACTGAAAAGTAGAAGTCTTTTGTGCTGAGTGTCAAACTGAACTGAATCAGCCTTACGTGATGAAGTGGAGGACTGTGGGCCTTTGGGGGACAGTAGGAAAGAACTCATGAGAGGGACGGGCCTTGGAGCAGGGCACACATACCCAATGCTCCCATCCAGAAGCAGTGTGGCTTCTTCAAATAGCCCCAGGGTTTGGGCCTATGCTAGCTGAACTTCACAAGTTCAACTCCTGGAATCTATAAAAGGGAAAGAGAAAATTCAAAAATGAAAGAAGGTGGTGCCCACTGGTTCACTCAGGAAGCAGCTATCCCAGAGGAAGAAGGAGATAGAATGGAGGACTCTGACATCCCCAGCTCAGGTCTCAGGTTTTTCATGATTCAGGCCCTGTTAACTATGAGTCAAATGCTTTATCTGCAGCTCAGTCAAAAAAACAATGTGACATGTTGGATTTATGGAGAGCTTACATGTTGGCCTCCAAAGTAGCAAGGGAGGGTACCAGATGGAGCTTTTGCTTTTCATACTAACTTTGGAACCCAGCCCCACATAAGCACCTTCTCTGTTACACTCAACATCCCTGAGCCTAAGCTTTCTCTCCATAAGACAGAGATAGTAGAAATACTTTCCTACCCTGAGGATTAAATGAGGGGACCTGAACAATGCCTGGCAAACACTAGGTGGCCTGGGAGAACTCAGAAGAATCAGGAGACCTGGATACCAATAGAGGCTCCGTCACTATGTCACCAACTCCTATCTGTTGGGCTGTGGTTTCTTATGGGTGAAATGAGCTTGTTGCCTACGACAGGCTTTAAGGTCTCTGCCAGCTTTGTCTTATTTAACCTTGAATATCAAGTCACTTATTGCACCATTTTTCAGATCAGGTATGTATGATTCCTTGTTGAAAAACAACCTTTATATCAGAAAACCCTGCACATTTTCAGAAACTACCACAGCATCCCAGTGGAGAAGATACTTTACACAGCAAACATGTGTTGAGAGTTTACATTGTGCTTAGTTCACAGCTTTCTTTCAACCTTCATGCCACCACTTCATGGAGACACTAGTGTTATTTCCAATCACATGGTGAGGAAAGAGAGGCAGAAAGCTTTTTTGAAAAATGTGTCTCAGTCACCTTAGCTTAGAGTTTGGTGGTTCTAGAACTAAACCTACTCTTTTAACCATTGTACCACAAGAATTTTCTCTTAACTAAAGTACCCAAGGCCAAGGAGAGTCATATGCCTTAGTGCTGACGGTACTATCCAGAATGAACAGAAAGGGTTTCTGGTTCCAGTCTGTGGACGGATCACACCCACTTACATTCTCTTCTTCAAAAACTCCCATTGAAAGTACAGTCTACACATATGAGAGGAAATCTAGCCAGGATTTAGTTAAGAAAATAGAGTGGATTGATGGAACCTTTATGTTGTCAGTACAACATAGATAGTTTAAATTTTTTAAAAATGGCTTGGCACCCATACTCTGTGGTTAGGGTACTGGCCACGTACACTGGGGCTGGCAGGTTCAAACCCAGCCCGGGCCTGCTAAACAACAATGACAACAGCAACAAAAAAAATAGCTGGGCATTTTGGCAGGCGCCTACAGTCCCAGCTACTTGGGAGACAGAGACAAGAGAATGGCTTAAGCCCAAGAGTTTGAGGTTGCTGTGAGCTGTGATGCCACAGCAATCTACTGAAGGTGACATAGTAAGACTCTTTCTCAAGAAAAAATTAATTAAATAAATAAATAATCTTTTAAAAAATACATTAAAAGACAGAAATTAAATTTTTTGCATTAGATATTGATTTTTAAAAAATCTACAGTGGAAAGTGCTATTGTCTTTCCAAGGGCCAAGGAAACCTTGGAGGAGGGGTTACAGCCAGTTTTCCTGAGATAGAATAACTTAAGGAACAGGAGAGAAAAGGGGCATTGAGAAGGGCCTGGTGGGTCAGTGTTCTCCTTCAAACACTGAGACTTTCCTGCTCAGTTTCTAGGTTCCTGGATTCAGGGTTCAAGGTCCCCATCTTGAAGCCAGGGGACTGTACCCTAATAGCAGGTGAATGAGTGTCCAGAAAAGAATAAGGATTGCTAAGGTAGGTGATGCAAAGCTTCTTAAATATATCATTGACAGTACACAGAAGAAGGACTGTCCACCTCCAATCCCACAGATCCCAGAGACAAGCTGGTCTTTTGTCACACCGGTCCTGCTGCTATGGCCTGAATATATGTGTCCTCCCCAGCCACCAATGCCACAGTATTAAGAGGTCAGACATTTGGGAGCATTAGTCATGAGGGTTCTCCCCTGTAAAAGAAGCCTGAGGGAACCTGTCTGCCATCTACCACCATGGGAGGACGTAGCAAGAAATGGGCCCTCATTAGACATTGAATCAGCTAGCACTTTGATTTTGAACTTCCCAGCCTCCAGACCTGTAAGCAATGAACTCTGTTGTTTATAAATTACCCAGTCTGAAGTATTTTGTTATAGTGGCCTAGACATATCAAGACACCTGCGTCCAGAAATAGAAATGCTCAGCATTACAGGAAAGCCAAGATAGTTAACTACACTCGCCAATGTATTTTCCATTTATAAAAAGCAACAGACAGCAAGAACCCATGGGTATATAAACAAAACAGGTAGCATAAAAGAGAAAACAGAAGATGAACAAATACAACAACATTCAACGCCAAGGAGAAGAACATGTCAGGAAGCAGAAGAGGGCTGTCAGTATCCCCAGGGAAAAAAGAAACAGACTCACTGAATTCATAAAACAAAAGCAAGAACACTCAGGGATCAAGTGAGTTCTTAGAAATTAAAAATACCAGGACTGAATTTAATACAACAAAAGAATAATTGGAATATAAAATCAAAGAGATCTCTATAAGAGAGCTCTAAAAGTTAAATAAAAGGAAAGTTAGCAACATAGAGGGCCAATCCATGAAGCTTAATAGTCACCTCTTTTTAAAATGGAGATAAAAACAATTATCAAAACTTAATTAAAAATTATCAAAGAAACATGAACCTCCTGATTGAAAGATTCCATTGAATACCAAGGAGAATAAATGAGAAAATTTAAGGAATTCCAGGATAAAGAAACTCTTCTGTCTATTTGAGAGATGGGAAAACACATTTACAAAGAAACAAGAATCAAATTGGCATCAGACTTATCATCAAAAAATTAACTGCTATGAAATAATCTGCATTTCTTAAGAGTAATGGAAGAAAATTATTTTAACCCTTAAATGTTATAGCCATCCAAGCTGTCAATCACAAATGGGTAAAATGAAGAACTTTTTTAGACTTTTAGGCACACAGAAGACAGAAAATTTTGTTTAAATTACTTGAAAATACAATACTTGAAGAAAATGAAACACTTCCCCCCCCCCACACACACACACACACACGAAGAGAGAATGAAAGAAAACATAGGATACAGAAAAATACAGGAACTAACTTAAGATACAATACAATGAACCCCCAGCATCAATGCTAGGTAACAAGCCTCCCAGAATTAATCCAAAAAGAAAAGCAGTCATAGCATGCTTGGAAATACATAAAAAACCGAAATGATTCCGTTCAATGATATGATCCAGCAGCTGAAAGTTAATAGACATGTAGTTGAAAGGACACATGTTTCTTTTCTCGGTAAGAAAAAATAAAAAATAATGTGACACTGAAGTAAACTAAAAATGATGCACGGAGGCAAGTGCTCAAATACAGAATATTTTGAGAGCACACATCATAAATAAGCAAGAGTCATTTTCAATGATTAACCTATCAATCCATTGTCTAGAAAAACAAATTCCAATGCAAGTCTGCTGACATTTTTGTCTGTTCGGTAACACTTCTGGTCCCACTGAAGCCCTGGCAGACAATGAACAGTGTGGTGTTTTGCACCTCACTGGAAAGTGAAGGGAGCTCAGAGGCACTGAACAACTTGGGCACAAGGCGTTCCAGCTTAGCATATGTTCCTGACACCATCAAGTCTGCGAGCTAAACATTATGGCGAAGGTCCCTTCTGACTTTCAAATGCATAAGCTTAGGTTTTAAGTGGGCCGTTCTTGTAACACTAGAGCATTCATTTTTATTTCCCTTTCATTTTGTTAGGCGACAGCTGAGATGCCAGTTTATTATTATTTTCGTTGTAAAGTTGTTGCAAGCCGTGTTTATTCAAGTAAATGTTTAAATTATTCTACAAAGCATTATTTTTAAAGGGCTTAATGTGATGCAGGAATACGAAACTTCTGGCCACTCTGGCAAACAATCCTCAGCCTCATGGCCAATAAGGCTTTTAACTGCAGTTGTAAAAAGTCAGAGGCTGCCTGGGCTTGAACAGCAAGACCAGAGTAGGCATGAGATGGAAATAGCACTGCCATCAGCTCGCACTCTCTATAGCTTTTTATGGTTTTCTTTCACATGCTGGAACTGCTATCAGAGCCTCTGTTCCATGCCCCGGGAAGATTTTCCACCCCCGGTGGAGTGATTTTCTCTGTGCTCTTGTACTGGTCTGGGTCTCCTCCGGCCATCTCAATATGTCTTCTGGTTTTCCTTTCATTTTATGCTTCCCCCTGGATTGTCATTAGAATATAATTGAGGAAAAAAATGGAATAGAATTGAGTTATATAGCAAATTCTTTATTTCTTGATAATTTTATACTTACAATTATAACTTTTAATTTTATTCTCACAGATCAGTGCATCAATAAAGCAAGCTTCTTGTTTTAATAATTTTTAAATTCTAGAATAGCTTTAGATTTATGGAAAAATTGCATATAGTATAAGTTCCCATACAGTATAAGTTCCCATACAACCCCATACCTAACTTCCCCTATTGTTAACCTCTTCTGTTTGTAGGCAGTTTTACCATGATTAATTAAACAATACGGATGCTTCATTATTAATTCAGGTCAATACTTCATCCCAGCTTCCTCAGTTTGCACCTACGTCCATTTGTACGTAGGCCAGGCCATTTTACAGTAAAATCTCATCTTTTTCTTAGTCATAGGCAGGTACCCATAAGATGGCCAGATAAGATATGACCCCAGGGGCCATCCTCCATAGCATACAACTGAGCCCCCATGGCTGGGCTTTGCAGAAATCACAGATGCTTTGGCAACCAGATGAGGACTCAATCAGAGGGGACTTTAACCCCCATGCACACCTGAAAAAAGTGTAAAGGATCTCTTTATAAATGTGAGGCAATGGCAAGAGCAGGAGGACACCACACCAGAAAATATTCTGGCAGCACAGCAAGGAATAGCAGGGAGGTTAGAAAGGTCTATACTCGGCTCAGCGCCTGTGGCTCAATCGGCTAAGGCGCCAGCCACATACACCTAAGGTGGTGGGTTCGAATCCCCAGCCCAGGCCCGCCAAACATCAATGACGGCTGCAACCAAAAAATGGCCGGGCGTTGTGGCGGGCGCCTGTGGTCCCAGCTACTTGGGAGGCTGAGGCAGGAGACTCGCTTGAGCCCAGGAGTTGGAGGTTGCTGTGAGCTGTGATGCCCTGGCACTCTCCCCAGGGGGATAGCTTGAGGTTCTGTCTCAA
>CAUYQV010061394.1:0-44592 GCA_963574575.1 Galagoides demidoff
GGCGCCTGTGGTCCCAGCTACTTGGGAGGCAGAGGCAGGAGACTCGCTTGAGCCCAGGAGTTGGAGGTTGCTATGAGCTATGATGCCATGGCACTCTACCCAGGGGGATAGCTTGAGGCTCCGTCTCAAAAAAAAAAAAAAACAAGGTAAAATTTTTGCAATAGAGAATGAAGAAGGAACATTAAATATTTATATGTGGGACTTCTAAAGCTACCTAAATATAAATTGGAAAAAGTTTAAAGCTTAATATGTATATGTTATGGTCTAAATTGTGCCCCCCTCCAACGTTCATGTGTTGAATCCTTCATCCCCACTACCTCAGAATGTGACTATGTTTGGACATAGGAACTTTTAAGAGGGGATTAAGTTAAAATGAGGTCATTAAGGTGGGTCCTATCTAATCTGATTGAAGTCCTTATTAGAAGAGGAAATTTGTACACACAGAGAAACACCAAGAGTGTGTATGTATAGAGCAAAGGCAATATGAGAAGATAGTGACATGGTAGCCATTTATAAGCCAAGGAGAGAAGCCCCAGAAGAAACTAAACCTTTTGATACCTTGACCTTGGCTGTCTACCATCCAGAACCATGAGGAAATAAATTTTGAGATGTTTGGTCTGTGTTATTTTGCTGTGGGAGCCCCAACAAACTAATATATCATAACAATGTGGAATAAATATATGTCAAATATTTCTTGAACTCATTAAGATTTAATCAGCATAATGATAAGAGTAACTCAAAGCACATTTGAGGAACTGAGAAATAGCTATTTAAACTGGAGAAAGACTTTTGGAATAAGATTGCTACATAAGATTCAAAATTAGTTCATGCCCTACAGGATAATAAAAGTGCACTGTTTTATTCTACCCAACAGAAATCATTTGCCTGTTTATCAGATAAGAAATCTACAAGTGAACATTTAACTTCATAAAGTGTGTGCAGAAACAATAGTAATTGGTATGTCAGTAAAGATACATTCTCTAGAGAATTAAACGATACCTGAGTGTCCTGTTAGTTGATGCTCTAGTATGTTATTAAAAGGACACATGCCCATTTTGTGTTATTTTTAAGTTTTGTATCTTTATTAATAAATATATATGTTGTACTAAATCCTCTGACATTCATTTTTCCTTTAATTAATTTATTAATTTATTTGTTTATTTAATATAGAATTTCCCATTGTTGCCTGGACTACAGTACAAGTGGTGTCATCATAGCTCTGCAATCTCAAATTCCTGGGTTCAAAAGATTTTCTTACTTCAGCCTCCCAGGTAACTGGGATTACAGCTGTGCACCAGTGTAAAGCCAGGGTCTCACTATGTCGCTCAGCCTACTCTCAAACTCCTAAACTCAAGTGATCTTCCTGCCTTGACCTTTAAAGGGGCTAAGATTACAGGCCTGAGCCACTGTACCCAACCTTGTTCTTTAATTTTAGATAATCCTTTAATTTAACTGGATTGGGTTTTGTTGTTGTTGTTTATTTTTTGTATTTAAGTCCCACTTTAGTCACCCCACTCTAGCATAACTTATAATGCCATCATTCCACTTAAGCTACTCTGTACAAACTCACTAACATCCTCTTTGTTGGCCAAATTTAATGGATTCTTCTCTTTGTTCTGTTTTATGTTATTACAGCTCTCAGCGAACATTGCCAACATTTATCATATTTTCTTTTACTAATATCTTCCCTTCTTGGCATCTTTGCCACCACTTTTACTTGTATATCAATGATCCTGCTTTATTCCACATATTTTTTGACTCTTCTATCTAATCTCTAAATATTTAACTAGTTCCACAGGGCATTCTCTCATCTTTCTTCTCTATCTTTTCGCTCTCAACCTAGGTGATCTAATTCAATATTAATGTGTTTAATACCATATACAGTCTTATGACTTTAGATATTTTATCCCTTACAGATCGCTCCTTTAATTTCCAGACTCATACATCAAATGATCTATAGGATGTGTCAACTTGTATGCTTATTATACATCTCAAAGAATATCCCAAACAGAGCTTTTGATACACAGCCTCCCCCCAATTTTCTCTCATTTTTCCACAAGCATAATAAAATGCACCATGATTTAATTACATGTGAGAAACCAGAAAACAAACAGAAACATTAGGCCTTAGCTTTCATTCCTCCTCAGCTATTATTCCATGCATCTTATGTTAAATTTTTCAGTAGGTCCCATAAATTTTATCTTTAAAATGTACTTAAAATCCATCCAGAAGGTGGCTGACAAGAGGCATCACTTTCCTACAGGCTACCAGGTTTCTTGGAGGCTTTTCTACTCCTGCAAACCCAAGCAACAGGAAATAGTGGGGAGAACTTACAGGATCCCAGAGCTTGGTCATTCCACGTGAGGCTCGGCTCCAAGGAAAATACCATGAGAGGCCAGAAAGCGGGCTTTCCTCCACTCAGATGCTTCTCCCCTGACCTCTCCACCAACCACTGCAAGGTGTGTAGTCTTTGCTGAGAATTTGGCAAGTGACTTCTTCCCCCAAGTAGGCACGTGCTACAGGCTGAGATTCCCAGAGAGTTAATCCCACACCTTGTGACATAGAGTCCTATACTGGAGCCAGAGTGTCAACTTTGGTAGTTTTCTACCTGTTGGCATTTCCCAGAATCACACACCAGTGGTCAGAAAAGTGGATCAGGCCCTGTGCCCCCCAGACTCCAGTGGGCTGCTGTGGACACAGGGTGAGGTGGAAGTCTGAGAATCTGGACTTGGGTGGAGAGGAGGCCCACATGGTCAGAACTGATGGGAGGAAACCATGGGGAAACTGTGAACTGGAAGAACAGCTATCCACTCCACAGAAGAATTGCTCTGTTGGATTGGGGTGGATTCTCCAGAGAGTAAGAGCCTGCCTCCAGGTGCCATAGGCATATGCATGGCACATTGGCGTCCAGGCTCACTGAGAGCTAGGGCCCCTACCCTACCCATTCCAACCAGGAGAGAAGTTTGAGCTAAGAATCCAGGGAGCAGCTGTCCCTGTCCAATAGGTGGGTACTGCAGGGTGAGGTGTCCTTGGAGCATGGGTCCCACATTTTCCTCCTGGGGGACTGAAGTGGACATAGGATGCCCAATTTAGGAGCTCCCTGCCCGCCAGTGTTTCAGAGAGTAGCATGCTAGCAGGTCAGACAAGTGGCCTGGGAGGAGGGTTTGAAAGCCTGACAGCTAGATTGTGAATCTCATATAAGTAGACTTTCTGGTTGTTTGGGGCCATTTCAGCCCCTCCTTAGTGGTTGTCCCCCAAACCTGGGAGCAGATATTTGAATCCTATTGAACTAGCTACCTAACCAGGTATAATAGAGTCTGTGGGCAAGTTCACCCAAACCAGCCCTGCCCAGCTTCATTCCCCCACCCACCTCCACTATGGCAGAAAATAAGGACCCACTCAGAAATCCCAGGGCTGCACCCACCACCTGCAGCATCGCAATGCTCCACCTGAGTGACTGGAGCCAACCACATGTTTCAAAAACAGTACTGCAGCTAGTTCCTTCAAGCAAGCACCATATACCAATTGGAAGGTAAATTTGCACAGCCCTACAGAGCACATATTGACTCAATCCAACAGGGTGAGAGTGATTCTTACCCACAGGTGCCACCTACTATCTTAGGGATTATACTGGGTGTATCAGTACAATCTGCACACTCAAGAAGTCTATAGGGCTGGAAAAAGAGAAAGGATTTCAAAGACCTCCATTCTCTCTCATCAAAGTGAGACAGGGAGTCTTCCCACACACATAGCTCACCACTGCTACAGCCTACAAACAAATAGCAACTGAGAAAAACACCATGCTCAGGCTATTTATAATCAAAGTTTCTACCCAGAACTTAGCTAACCATAAAAGCCTCCACAAACAAAGCTAAAGGTCCTTACTAAGATATGTTACAAATACACCCATAAGGGTGAGGCGAGGGGGAAAAAAGCTCCATATAAACAAAAGACAATCCAAAAATAAGAAGCAACAGCTCCTCCAGATGAGAAAGAACCATCAAAAGAATTTGGAAAGAGTGAAAAATCAGAGAAAAAGGACACATCTCCAAAAGGTACGAATATCTAAAATGGACTCAAAATTGGGGGAAATACAGGCAACTAGTGTCCTCACTTTTTAAAATCCTTGAAGTGAAGGCTGTATAATGGTATTTGAGAGTGTTTGTGGATTTGATGTTACTTCCAAGCATTTTTTCCTGTATAGTGATGAGATCCTTGAGGATGTGGGGCAGCTCTTTTTTGCAAGGATACATCAGGAAAAGATCACTGACTTTTCCACAAAGGGTATGGTTGAAAGAGAGATATTATAGTGTATTTGCAAACTAAAATTTGCATGCTAGAGGATTGCTGATTAGTTATTTCAAAGGATATTTTCAAGGTGAAATATTTAAATTTCAAAATGTTAATAAATCATATCTAATGCCACACAATATGGCTAAGACTCATCATCTACCTCTTCTGGGGGAAAACGTACAAGAGAGCTCAATGTAAAACCCACAGTAGTTGAAAGAAGTCAGAGAAATTCCTCTTAGTAGAGACCCTCATCACGTCTGTCAATATCAAGTTAACTATTTTGACTCTAGTAGACTTTAATATGAATCAAAAGAGTGCTATAGTAGGTACTATTACATTCATTGAAGGGGCTAGATAGGTTCAATTTTATGCCAAATATCCGCTTCATGATCCTGAGGACCAAGGATTATAACTTCATTTTTAGCCTTGGATACAACATTGGGATTATTGTGGTCCCAAGATGGCATAAAATGTTGAACAAATCTTCTCTTTCCAAGAGAAGGGACGGTTATGAGAAATGATCCTTTTCTTAAGCATTTAAAAACCCTGAATCATCAGTTTTACTCTTAAATCTGGATCCTAAGCAGAAACTCTCCAGTAGACAATTATTGGATATACTGTTCAATATGTGAAAATGAAAAGATGTAATAGGGCCAATATGAGGCATTTCTAGTCCATGCATGCTGTGCAACAGAAAAGGACTCCACTAGTTTCTAATTATGTATATTGGTATTTGGGCAGAGCCCCAGACCTTCATTCAACCTCTGATGCAAAGTAAATGAGGAGGTGACGATGTCACCAGTCCTACTCAAGTATGTGAAATTCTATCATAAAAGAGGACAATGATCTGATAACACTATAGCATGAAGAAATAGCATCCATACATACTCATTCCTGATGTGAAGCAGCACTTTTGAGCCATTAAACATGTTCAAGAGGCCTCAATGGCAAATAATACAGCTCTAAGGGAAAACAAAAGTGTTTTAGGAGAATGAGAAAGCAACATACAGTTAGAACAGAAAGAAATTCTTGTAACATTTTGTGTAAAATAATATAAGTTGAGTAAAGCTGGAAAAACATGTGCTATATTCTGTCTAATATATGGAGGTCACCTGAAGGGAAAGGAGCTGAATCCCTAAGAGAGCCAATATTCTCACCGATTCACATGTTGTTTTGACTTTTTGGAACTGACTTAAAGACCAACTACTATTTCATTCAATCCCAAATGCCTAGGTGTCTACTATGACAAGCTTTAGGACTACAATACAAATAAGATTACATAATTTACAAAGGTGAACCTCATTATTCATGTGTTTGGTGGCTATTTGTCTTCATGGGAAAAGGTTCTGTTCATGTCACCTCCCATTGATTGATGGGGTTCCTTGCTCTTTTCTTGTTGATTTGCTTAAGTTCTTTGTATATTATGGTCATTAGCCCTTTGTCCAGATAACATGAGAATGTATTCTTCCATTCTGAAGGTTATATATTTGATTTTTTGATTGTGTCCTTGGCTATCCAGAAGATTTTTAACTTAATCAGGACGCATTTATTTATGTTTGTTGTTGCCAGAGTTGCCCATGGGGTCTTCTTCATAAATTCTTTCCCAAGACTGATATCGTTAAGAGTTTTTCCCACACATTTCTCTAGGATTTTTACTGTTTCACATCTTAGATTTAAATCTTTTATCCAGCATGAGTTAATTTTTATAAGTGGTGATAGGTGCAGGTCCAGTTTCAGTCTTTTATATGTGGCTATCCAGTTCTCCCAGCACCATTTATTAAATAAGGGCTCTTTTCCACACTGTAAACTTTTGTTTGGTTTGTCAAAGATCAGAGGGTGATATGAGGCTGATTTCATCTCTAGGTTCTCAATTTTGTTCCATAGATCTATGTCTCTGTTTTTATGTCAGTACCACGCTGTTTTGATCACTATAGATTTGTAGTATAACCTAAAGTCTGGTAATGTGATGCCTTCAAATTTGATTTTATTTCTTAAATTGCATTGGCTATTCAGGGTATTTTCTCATTCCATACAAATTGAAGTACTATTTTTTTAAGTTCTTAAAAGTATGACAGAAATGCAATTCAAAACCACTTTGAGATCTCACGTAACACCAGTAAGAATTTCCCACATTGCAAGGTTCCAAAGCAACAGATGCTGATAGGTGTGCAGAGAGAGGGGTACACTGAGGCACCATTGGGTGGGATTGCAAACTAGTACAGCCTTTTTGGAAAGAAATATGGAGAATCCTCAAGTCACTAAAAGTAGATCTTCCATTTGACCCTGTAATCCCTTAACTAGGTATCTATCCAGAAGAAAAAATATTTTATCATAAGTACATTTGCACTTGTATGTTTATAGAAGCTAAATTCACAATCATAAAGACATAGAAATAACCTAAGTGCCCATAAACCTATGAATAGATTAATAAATTGTAGTATAAGTATATACCATGGAATACTATTCAGCCATTAAAAGATGGAGATGTTGCATCTTTTATATTTACCTGGATGGATTTGGAGAATATTCTCCTTCTCAAAAATGGAAGAGTAAGCATACCTTTTACTCAGTACTAATCTGAAAATAGTAGGTCAACAACTACAGACTCACATGGGAAAAAAATAAATTAATTTCAAGAAGAAGGAGAGGAAAGAGGGGAGGGAGATTGATTAGTTCCCACCAATAAGGTACAATGTAGAAGTATATGGCACACTTCTTAGGTGGACGACTCAACTGTAACTCAGACTCTGGGCTTTACCTTATAAACACAAATAATGTACCCTCATTGATATGTATCCATAAAACATTATATGTTTCTATAAAAAAATTGAACTTAATATCTTGCAATACAAATGTTATAATTATGGGGAAATATTTTTATGTTTGGTAACTATCATTTTTCTTTGTAATACTTTGCTTCATTGTCATATTTATCTCAATATAAAACATTTTGGCTATATAAATGAGTATTAAATGGAAAAAAAGAAAAGTAGTAACTTCAAAACTTTTTAATTACCTTTGTTGGTATGTTGGAGACTGTTATGTTGATCACTACCTGATTCCTTCAGTCTTCCTGGGCAAACAACTATAATTACCAGTTCCTTGCAACCACGAAAAGAATAAGAGCAGAAATATCAAACATGGATCTAACTTTCAGACCAAGAAAGGTAAGAGAAGCTCTACTTCCCCAGATGTACTTTTAATCTTGGATTACTGTTTAATGTAATCATAAACATACGTGTTGGGCTATTATTTCAGTGAACAGTTAACTGCTATTTTGTTAAGTTATTCAATTTCTTTTTTATAACAGTTAAGCTACCTGAATTTGCAGTGAAGATACAGTATTTGTTCTGTTTTATTCATTATCAAGAAAGGGCTGTTTAAAGACAAAATGTAAATGCCACACTCACTGTTGAGAAATCATTTCTATCTAAAAATAATTTTTTGGACAATGTTCGTATTGAGATTCCCCATTATTAATTTGTTATACCACCTTTATATATTCATCATGTTTCCTGATGGTAAGCTGTAGAAAGATCTAAAAAAAAAAAGTGTGTGTGTGTGTGTGTGCTTGTGTGAGTATTGCTTTGTGCATTTACCTTATTGACTCATACTTTCACTTTTTTCATACTTACTATTTTCTGTTTAAATATGCGAAAAATTATAATCATGTTCACCTGATTTTCTGTCACTGCAAAGCAATTAACATGAATTTTCAAACCACTTGTAACTATTTACTAAAGTATGAAGGCTCATTCAAACCTAACTTGGCCATCTGCAGCATTATTCAAGAAGAGAATTTTCTGAAATACTGCTTGAAAATCTCTTTCTGAGAATTTAGCAGGCCAAAATCACATTCACATTCTAGGATGTCGTTCTCGGTAGCTATTTATCAGTATAAAAATACTATATACCAATAGAGTGTAAAGTTGAAACACGTTTTTTAATGTGCTTAGTTATATGACACATTTTCCTCAGGTTCTTTTCTTCAGTCAGTGAGTAATCTCTTTTTCTCTTTCAAGCTTTCAGGTTCAAACACAGGATAACCTATTTTATAGCCCATTTCTTTTATGTAACATCAGAAGAATGAGAAGAGGGAAAAGCATTCAACTTGGTATTTATACATATTAACGTGAATACTAATAGTGTTAATCCTCCCTGTTCATATAGGGACTGAACAGGGAGGATTAATGTTTCTTTCAGAAACTGTTTCCACAGAAAAAAAGGTTTTGTAGAGACTCTTTGTCACTTTTCCCCTGGTAAATGAATCAGGTCAAATGGAATGAAAAGTCACGCCCCTTCTTAACAATTAAACACTAGGAACATGACATGAAAGAAGAAAATTATGTTATAACATTAAGTAATTTATATTTTTGGAACTCTTATTAACCAATAGTATATTATTTTTAATGTTAATAAGTCATTATTTAAAAATATATTTAAAAACTAATCTGATTGAAATAATTTAGTAGATTTTTTCTGGGGTAAGACTGAAAATGAAAATGTCTTTACAATATTTCTTTTTAACAAAAAGTTCTGTAGTAAACACCTTCCTGAAAAATTATATAAAAATATTTTTACAATATATACATAATGGACCATCACTGATACTGATGTATGTTTCTGACAAATGGGAGAAAATAGAAACAGAAGAGAAGGCAAATAACTTATAAAGTATTGGAAAGGTGGATTTTATATTTAGGACTTCATGTTCTGGATAGCTTTAGGTATGGGGGTGAGAACTTTTTACTGCAAGAAAGTAAGATACCTGGAGGCTATAGGTTTTTTTGAAGTTACTAGGATCTCCTCCAAACCATAGGTGTCCTTGAATTCTAAGTAAATGTTATCTTGTATTCTGGTTAAATGGTTACTCAAGTTCATTCCTGACATTGGAGCTTTATTTTTTTCCTCTCTCTATCTCAAATCTACTATTAACTGATTTAAACCCTCTGGGATAGGAATGGGGTTCTTGATTTTTAAGGTATTGGTTTTGCCCTAGACTTTTGTACGTTTCTTAACAGATCTAACATCTGGGATCCCATGATCCTCACGGAGGACTGATGGAAGACTGTCACATGAGTCCAGATTGGGGCGGGGGGGGGGGGGTTGATGCTTTCCTTTTATTGCTCCAGGCAACACTTTTCCTGGCTACTTAAACTTTTTGCCATCTACAGGTAGTGAACCTACTAATGTACATTAGCCCTTTACCAGAAAATGAGCTTAGGAATAATAATCACAAAACAGTAGTAACAGCAAAGGATCACATTCACTTACTTAGCATTGAACCCTTCAGGCTCTATGTTAAGGGCTTTACATGCATTAAAGCTCTTCCATCTCATAAACATCCTCTGTGGCAAACACTATCATTTCCAGTTTGCAGAAAAGGAAATGTAAGCTTATAGAAGTGAGTTAAACTTACCAAGTCAATAATTCTTACAAGTATAGGCAGTGAGTTCCCTATTTGTCTTACTCCAGATACCATTGTCTTTATTTACTATTACACCTAGAGTTACAAACCAGTGTTCCATGGCCTGGATTCAGATTACAGAAGTATTGTTTGGAGTGGGTGTGTGTATCTGTGTGTTTAACAGACAGACAGAGGTGGTTGGGGGAGGAGAGAGAACTCATGAACTCATGAACACCTAGCAGAAATCTCTTAATGCCTCTCACCTGGGCACACTATCTTCTCACAATCCCTATCATCCTCTTTGTCTGCTTCTTCCCTATGGCATTTGAGTTTGCAGAATATTAACTACAGTTTTATGAACTTAAGAAACAAGTAAAGGGCAGAAAGACTGGAGAGAAACATACAGAAAGAAAATAGAAAAAGTTTAACATTCATATACCAATGACAGTAGTAATATTCTTGAAAAGTAGCATAGATTTCAATGCAATGCTCAGAGAGGTTCAAGGTCTCAGAAAATAGGAGTTTTAGAGACTCTCGATGATATTACATTAAATATATTGTTGTAATAAAAATCTCTGTAAGTAAAATTTCTTTGAAACTTTAACTTCAAAAACAATTCCATTTTATTGCCTTTAATCCACCTCTCCCCTTTGTTCTCCTGATTTACCATGTATACTCAGGAACCCTGGGACTTTTTCCTGTTGTGCTGAGTCCAATTATTTTTGAAGATTTTGTTATGCAGACTATATTTCTTCAAGTCTCTAATAATTTGTTGTTGCTGTTTTGCCTTAATCGTGTTATGTGTTATATTTTTAATCTCCCTGGTTTTACTTTTGAAGTCTCAGAAAAATACTTCTATAACTTCAACTCCAGGCCTTTTTACAAATTGTTGAGACGCTAAAGGGACATTTTTCAAAATCTTTGTACCTTTCGCTATCTAGATAGAATTGCTTCAATTTCTCTTCAATAGTTTGTATAATCCTAAACCCTCCTAAAGATTTCTGGAATTCCTCAGAAGCATCTGCCTTCATGGTAACTATTCATTTCTAACTTTGGGTTCTCATTTTGGTTTATTCTGATCCTGCTTTTTGTCCTTTCCATGGTTGGCTACCCAAAAAGATTTTGTGAAGATTAGAGGGTGGTTATGAAGACACAAATTAGATGGGGGACTGACATAGAACCTCAAAATAACTGAATATTGCAGAACTCTTTTATTAAATGTAATGTAAGCTATGCCACTTATGAAGAAATATTAAGCCCCTTAGCTTCACAACAGGCTCCCAAGTTTTCAGGTTGCCACCCAACACTGGTTACTTTAGGAACAACTTCTGCTGGCATCAGAGGTCTTTAGCTTCAAGATGGAGAATGAGTTTATCAATTTAGAGCTCCAGGAATGACTAAGGAACAAATAGGACCTGGTTTCCCAACAACATTTGGAACCTCTGGGGGATTATGAAGCATTTGTAGAAGACAGGAGGAAGTGAGAATACTTTCTCATGTGAACTATAATGGGTGCTAATGTTGTACTTGTGAGGATGGAAGAGGATGTTTTTCATACCCTAACTTTAAACTTGGCACATAAAAATAGCAAGCACAAATAAAATGATATACTATCTGACAAAACTCATCAAGTTGTACATTTAAAATTAAGGAAATTGGCTTATGTAAATTATACATCAATAAAGATGATTTTTATAATGGTATGTAAATTTTAAAAAATCATATTACCTCAAAACCATGACTGGAAAGGAATACATCCTTATCCAACCTGAATTATTCTACTGGCTGGGAATGATAAGTCATAATTATAAAGTTCCATAAGAACTTGTCAGAGTATGATGTAGAATATAGGGAATAAATAGTGAATCATCTGTGTCTATAAATACTACAGGCAAGTGGCTTATCTAATTGGAAATTAATGAACTTTTTTTTTGTTAAGTGCCTTATCTGATCATTGTAGAAAGCTCAAAAATTATGAACAAAAGTTAAAAATCACCCATCAACCATGATTTCCAAGTTAACTCAATATTTTTAAGAATTTCTTCCCAGTCCTTTTCTTAGAGCTTGTATTAACTGCATTATGCATTTTTGCTAATATTATGTTGTAATTATCTTAAGTAATAGAAATGTTTTAAATTGTACTTTAAACAAGTTTATGGCTATGTAATATGCCATTTTGTGGTTACATGTATGGACCATTTCTTTATTTTGGTCTCTGTGTCTGCATTTTAAAAAATTATTATTAGTTAAAATATAATCAATATCATACGTAAAACATGCCTATATGTCTGCTCAGGTCTTTAAGTATAGGTACTGAGTTGATGTTTTGAGTTTCATTTGTTTTAAGGTCCAGGCTATCCATTTCCAAAAGGTTTACAATTTATACTATCTGCTGAAATGTATACAACTATCTAAACAATCACAGTTTCAGTAGTAAAGACTTTTACACAATTTTTAAGATTTGATTAATTTGATAGCTGAGTGATCATAGTTATTTTTTTCTTTACAGTTTTTTCACTGGTTAGGAATTTAAAATGTGTTCATGTTTAATGATGAATATTACAGAATCTTAGAACCTTAGTTATCATTTTATCCAACCTCCAAAATGTTACATGTCACAAGTCAAATGTGAAAATTCTTAGTGCTATGGATATCATTAGTTCATATTAAATTAAAATTAAATGAAATAACTAGATCTGGAGATATATCCACTGAGGAAACCTCCACCATAAAGGAAAACATACCTTAGCAAAAGTGAAAACTTTCAAAATTTAAGTTCAGTATCAATGATCCAGGATAATTAGGTGCAATGTCTATGTCCTTCCATACACAGAGTCAGTGTACCCTAAAAGTAGTCAAAATAATTATAATACTCTCATACAAAGATGACATCGAGTTGGAAAAAAAATTATAATTTGTTACCCGATTTTAAAAGGGACTGTTTCAAAGGAATTAAGACATTCAATAAAATCATATGGAGAGCAATTTTAATCACCTGTATTCCCAGTCTACAAAATTGTAGCTCACTCAAGAATGCTATTAGTATTGAGGAGTGTCCAGTCTCTCAATAGTACAGAAAACGTGCAGCTACATTGGAATCAGGCAGTTATGGGTTTAAATTTTGCAATGCATTACCTGTCTGACTTCAATTTCTATGAATCCTGGATAATATCATTTCCTAGACTGATGTTAGGATTTGAAGGGTTAATGTACAATAACATAAAAATGCCTGGCTTATGTTAACTGCTGAATAAATGTTAGTTCTCTTTGAATTTGCTCTTCCCTGTTTGGAAGCACCAATTTTGTTTCTCGAGCATCTTGTGAACGATTTTCCATCTCATTGCCCCCCATTTCACTCCCTGACAATTATTAACCAAGAGCTGGGTTGTTGGTTGAACCTCTCCATGTGGTCTCTTACTTTTCTTATTTCTCTTGTTTGCAGTGATGGTCTGCCAGTCCAGGTTTCTCAGGAAGCACTCTCAACCAATTTTACCCCAGATTAATTCCATCTGAATTTTTAAGTTTGTTTAATACTTTTGTCTATCATTTGTAATTGTCATGAAATGATATCTTTCTTAAGGTCTGCATTTCATGCATTATAACTCTTTGAGGGCAAGGAGTCACACTGACAGACATTTCCATTGAGACAATTCAAGTAATTTTTTTAAAAAAATCATGATCCAAATGATAAACTCAACAAAAAGATTGATACCATGAAAAAGAAGGAAACAAAAATATCAGGGCTAAGAATGTCAATGAATGAAGTAAAAGATAATATTGAGAATTTCAAGAGCAAACTATATCAAGCAAAAGAAGAATTTTGAAACTTGAATACAGGTCTTTAAAAAAATAAGCCACTCACAAGTAAAGGAAGAGAAAGATAGAAATAAAATAAGGAAAATCTATATTATTTGTGGGATATTATTAAAAAACAAATGTTTGCATTATTGGAGCTTAAAGGGAGAAATGATAGACAAAAGAATGAAACAGTACATGAAAATTATCCAAGATTTAAGAGAGATATGGACATCTAGATCGAAAGATTTGCAATGGATTCAACCTAAAGAGGTCTCCTATGAGACATGTTATAATCAAGTTGTCAAAAGTCAAAGAAAGAGAGAATTTTAAATGCAGCAATAGAAAATCTTCAAGACATATGAGAACATCTCTATTTGATTATTAGATTTCTCAGCAGAAACCTCGTAGGCCAGGAGACAATGAGATGTTATGTTCGTAGTGATGAAAGAAAAAAAGACAAACATTGCTAGCCTAGAAGACTATTTACCCACCAAAGCTTCCCTTCAGAAATGAAGGTGAAATAAACCCTTTCCCAGAAAAGTAAAAGTTGAGGGAATACCTGACCACTAGACTGGCCTTCCAAGAAATACCTAAGGGAGTGCTTTAAGTGGAAGTGCAAGGACATTAATACCTATCATGCAGACACATCACAGTATAAATCTCATTGGTATAGGTAAATGCATTATTAAATTCCAAATACTCCTTTACTGTAATGATGGGAAATAAACTTTCAAAACTCTAGTATGAAGTCAAAATGGTGAATTATAACTATAGCTAAAATATGACAAAAGAATGCAAAATATTAAAAAAAATTGAATTCAGGCAATAAAATTACAAATGCGAAGGGAAAAAGTCTAGAGAATTTGTATGTAACCAAATTAAAGTTATCAACTCAAATAGCCTCTTATAGCCACAAAAAAATTTTCATAAGCCACATAGTAACTGAAAAGAAAAAAAAAAATACAGCAGGTACACAAATGACAAAGAGAGTGGAATCAACACTTGTAATTACAGAAAGCCAACAATAAGGGAGGAAGAAAGGAACAAAAGATATACATATATATCTTTTATCTGTATAAAACCGAGAAACAACTATTAATAACAAAATGGCAAGAGTAAGTTCTTACATATTTAAAATAACCTATAATGTAAGTGGCTTAACCTACCCAATTGAAAGGTATAAATTTACCAAATATTTTTTGGAAAGACCTAAATACACGTCACTTATGAGAGGCTCACATCAACTGTAAAAATGTGCATAGATTGTCAGTGAACAGGTAGGACATGATATTCCATGCAAACAGAAACCAAAAGAGAGCAGGAGAAGCTATGCGTGTATTAGATAAAACAGACACAAAATCAACAATGAAACTGAATTTAAACTTTATTCTATTTCAAATGGACCCAAAAGAGATTTGCAGAAAAATCTGCGTAATAAGTGAAGCAAATTTTTCTCAGCAGCATATAGAACTTTCTGTAGATTTGATCATATGTTAGACAACAAATGAAGTATCAGTACACTTAAACGATTGAATGGATGAAGAAAAAGTGGTATATGTACACCATGGAATACTATTTGGACATACTAAAGGATGAAATCATGTCATTTTCATCAATATGGATGGAACTGGACATCATTACCTTAAGTGAAATAAGCCAGACACAAAAAGTCAGACATTGCATGTTCTTACATGAATGTGGGAGCTCAAAACGTGATCACATGAAGGTAGGGAGCGGAAAGATAAAGAGCTGAGACTGGGAAAGGTGAATAAGGGGAAGGGGGGAAGGATGAAGAAAGCAGGTTAAAGGAATAAATTCAATGTTTGTTAGCAGAATAGAGTGACTATCGATTCAAAAAAAAATGTAGTTGACTCAGGAGATAGAATGACTTGACAACTTTGCATTGTGTACAGGTAAAAAAAATTCACATTATACCCCCACATTTTTACAAATAAAACATTGAAATATATCAAGTATATTTTCTGACCATAATGCAATAAAAGTGGAAATAAATAAAAGGAGGAAATATGGAAACTATTCAGACCCGTGGACTATAACAACATGCACCTGAACAACCAATGACTCAATAAAGAAAACAAAAAGGAAATTAAAATTGTCTTGAGAATAATGAAAATAGAAATACAACATTCTAAGCTATATGGTATGCAGCAAGAGTATTTCTAAGAAAGAAGGTTATTATAATAAATGCCTACTTCGAGAAAGTAGAAAGACTTTAAATGAAAAACCTAAAATTTTTATTATATCTGGAAAAATTAATTATGTACTTCATGTAGAAGCAGGAAAGAGCCTTAATAGCCAAAGCAAACTTAAGTCAAAAGGACAAATTGGGGTAGCATCACGTTGCCGGACTTCAAACAATAGGGTAAGGCTGTAGGAACCAAAACAGCATGGTACTGATGAAAAAAACCAGAAACATATACCTATGGACCAGAATGGAAAACCCAGATATGAAACCATTTTAATATTGCCATCTGGTCTTTCAAAAAGCAGACAATAACATCCACTGGGTAAAAGAATCCCTATTCAATAAATGATTCTGGGAAAACTGGATACCATATATAGAAGACTGAAACAGAATCCATGCCTCTCACTACTCACAAAAGTTAATCCATGATGGATAAGAGACTTAAACCTAAGAATTCTAAAAGAAAATCCTGGAAAAACTCTTACAGATGTCAGCTTAGGGAAAGAACTTATGAAGAACACGAAGGTAATCAAAAATTAACAAATGGAATCTGATTACCTTAAAATGTTTCTGCACGGCCAAGGAAACCATCAATAGATCAAATAGACAACCTACAGAATGGATGAAAATATTTGCATACTATGCGTCTGATAAATGGTTGATAACTAGAATCCACAAAGAACTCGAGTAAATCAGGAAGAAAAAAAATCAAACAACCTCATTAAACGTGACCAAAAGACATAAATAGAAGATTTTCAAAAGAACAGAGTCTGGTGATTAATAAATATATGAAAAAAACTCTCAACATCTGTAATCATCAGAGAAATGTAAAACAAAACTACAATGAGATATCACCTAACTCTAGTAAGAATGGAGTGACTTTCATCATAAAATCCTCAACAGATTATTCCATAGGTGCAGAGAGAAAGGAACTCTAATACACTGTTGGTGGGACTACAAATTAGAACAACCTATATGGAAAGTAGCGGGGAGATACCTCAAAGAACTAAAAGCAGACCTACAGTTTGATTCAGCAATCTCATTATTGCATATTTCCACAAAGAAAAAAATGATCAAAAAGACAAAGCACACTCAAATGTGTATTGTAGTACAATTCACAATTGCAAACATGTGGAATCATGTTTGGTGTGTATGTATATATGCCACATTTTCTTAGAATACAATATATATACACACACACCAAGGAATACTACTCAGCCATAAAAAATATGGTGAACTAATACCTTTTATAACAACCCAGATGGAACAGGACATTATTCTTCTAGTTGAAGAATTGTAAGAATGGGGAAAAAATATCACATGTACTCACTATTAAACTGAAACTGATCGTTCAACATCCATGTGCACATTTGGTACTAAAAATCAAAGGATAGCAGGAATGTGGGAAAGGGCCATAGGCAGGGGTAAATTCACACCTAATGGATACAATATACTCTATCTGGGTAAGGGCACATTTATAACGTTGACTCCAACTGTACAAAAGCAATTCAGGTAACCTAAACGTTTAGATCCCCATAGCATTCTGTAATTTAAAAAAATAAATTAAATTAAAAAAATTAACATTGGACCTGAAGAAACTAGAAAAACAAGAAAAAAATCAAACCCAAATTTAGCAGAACAGAAGAAATGACAAAGGTCAGGACATAAATAAACAAAATAAAGACTCCAAAAAAATTCAAAAGATCAACAAAACAGTTGATTTTCTTAAAAAAATCATTATATTGACAAGCCCTTAGCTGGATTACTGAAAAGAAGAAAGGAGACTCACACAAATAAAATTAAAGATTAAAAGGAGACATTACAACTTTGGAAAACACCATGGAGGTTTATCCAAAAATTAAAAATTCAACTACCATATGATACAATAATTCCACTACTGGGTATATGTTCAAATACAATGAAAGAGGTAGAAGAGATATCTGCACTATCATGTTTATTGCTAAATTAATAAATCAGTTATAGAATCAAGCTATGTGTCCTTCAACAGCTGAATGGATAAAATATGTTATATATCTATATACATGATAGAACACTACTCAGTCATAAAAAATACCAAAATCCTGTCATTTGCGGCAACATAGATGGAATCATTGGTCATTTTTAAATTGAAGTAATTCAGCCACACAAAGGCAAATATTGTGTGTTCTCACTTATGTTTCTTATGTACAGAATTTGAAAAAGTTGTTCTCATAGAAGTAGAGAGTAGAATAAAGCTTACCAGAGGCTGAAGAGTGCGGGGTTTAGAAAGAATAGGGAGAGATTGGTCAGTGGGTATAAATTTATAGTTATTTCAGAGTAAGTTTTGTTGTTCGATTGCACAACAGGATGACGATAGTTAATTATGTTGCATATTTCCAAATAATTAGCAGAGAGGATCTTAAATTGTCTAACCACAAAGGAATGATGACTATTAGAGTGATAGATATGCTAAATAACCTGATTTGATCATTATACAATGTGTACATGTACCAGCATATCTCGTTGTATTCCATTGATAAGTACAATGAGTGTGTGCAGATTAAAAATGGAAAAAATAAATGCTAAAACCAGAAATACATAGAAAAAGAAAATAGACAGTGAGTACCTTGCTTAAAAAATGTTTTAAGTTTAATCATTATCTTAATGTATGTTATAAGTAAAGGGCTTGCAAAAGGATCAACATCTACTCTATCATGCACAAGAAAAGCTCTTCACTAATCATCATAATCTTTTAACTATGAAAACTTATGTTTTTACCTGTCTTTTAGGCTTATATAGATAGCATGTGGTTGCATGTCAGGAGTTACGATGGCAAGAGTATTGAAGTTGGAGACTATGCTTTCCAGAAATATTTAAGATTCTCATAAAACAAACAAGCAGACAAACAAAACAGTTTTGTAGGGAACACCCTTTATGGCACTATGGCCGTGACATCACTTAGGTGAACTTAAGAACCTTAAGATCGTATTAAAATGGATTAACTTTTTGTCAAGACCCCCAAAGAACAAATGAAAAGGGAATAACTACTTGAATACTGCAGAAAGACGTGCTGCATCACAAAGCAGGAATTGTCAAAAAGCTTTTCTTGGAAGCCTTATTACATCCCCTGCATCTAGAGTATGTTAATATTTTACAACTTGAAAAAAAGTCATTTGGCAAAAGGTGTTTTACTGTGTTGTCATTTCTCTAACCACTCTCTGTCCCCTATGTCCATATATACATGGATAAAGGAATAAAAGATAATGACTCAGAGATAAAATGTTGGCTTGACAGCATGAGAAAGTCCGAACTCCAGTGCCAAGCTCCCCAGTAAAACTGATGAAAATGATAAAAAGAAGCCAAACATTTAAAGCCTCTGGAAATGGTCTTAAGGGCAAACAGCAAATGAAAAAAAACTCTATTAATGAAAATCAACAAAAATTTGCAGGGGTCCTTCTACCCCCTATCCCCACTCAGCTTCTATCTAGAGGTCTTTCTTCTCCAGAAGAGCAGGACTTTAAGCATTTTTTCCTTCTGCCTCCAGCTGCCTATAGTCGGAGCAAAACAGCAGGCAAATGTGATCGAGAAGTGAGCATTCCCTTTTTTCATACATGCTCCCTTCCTAGAATGGAGGTTCTTTCTATACTGGCTGTGGCACACTGTGAATACTGAGGCTCTGATAGGACTTCCTAAGTTCATGCCCTGGCAGGCAAGATATGAAGACCTTAGACTGTTTCCCATTCTCCACTCAGCACTCGGTTTCTAGAGCAGGGGTGTCACTCATGCAGAAGATGGCCATTGTCCCCACTGCCAGCTCCAGTTTAGAAATTTGTCTGGGGAGGCAGAGACAGGCTACAAAAACAGACAGATCTCAAAGAGTTTGGAGAAGGTTGAAAGTAAAGGCACCCTGAAGAGCAGAGGAGGGTGTGGTGAATGGGAACTGGGAAGAGATTTCTGTATCCAGTGAAGATACAGCCTAGACTACAGACAACCTCCTTTATAGAAGAATGCTTGGAAATAAAATAGCTGAGCTGAGCCCTCATGACATCAGAACAAATGACAAAAATTGATCTTAGAAATTAATCTGTCAAAGGAGCTGCAATTAGATTGGGTTAGTGTGTGGAGAATTTTGTGGCCCAGAAGGAGGTCAAAAACAATACAGCAAACTTTCTGCAATGTTTAAGACTTAGATGAAAAGAGTGCCCTGTCATCTACTACTGTCATCCCAGAATGACTGTGAGCATATTCAAATCTATGCCTTCCTGAGGAGCAACTGCAAAGGCATAACACTGTATGTGTTGTGTGGTACATGTGTGTGGAGGGGTTGTAGGTTGGCAAGTATATTTTATAGCAATAACTCAACTTATCACTAACCAAATAAACTGACAAATAACGAGTACTGGAGTGTAGAGCAGTACCCAGAGGTGCTAAAATGGATTAGCTAAAACATCTAGTTTTCAAAGAAACAACGATGAGGCAATCATGGAAACTGGAAAGTATGATTTATACAACAGAAAAAAAGTGTTAGAAACTGCCTGTGAAAATGACCAGATGTCTAATTTAACAGGAAAATATTTAAGAGTAGACATTGTGAATATGTTCATATAACTATAGTGAAAGTTATGAAAGCATAATTAATAAAGTAAAAGAAGGTAGGATGGTAATACGTGTAAATAGAGAAAAATGTGTGAAAAGATGAAAATTATTTCTAAAAACAGATACAAATTCTGTACTTGAAAAGTACAATAACTGAAAATTTTTTAAAAATTACTAGAGGGACTCAACAGGAGATCTTATGTGGCAGAAGAAACAATTAGCAAACTTAAAGATAGATCAATAAAGTTTGTACAAGTCAAAAAACAGAGAAAAAAGAATGAAGGAAAATGATCACAGCCTCAGAGAACCATGAACACCATTATACATATATATATATATATATATATATATATATCTTCTCATATATATATATGAGGATAGAGATAAAGGAACAGAAAATATATTCAAAGAAATAGTGATGAAAAAGATGTTCAAACATGTTGAAAAAAATAACCTACTTATCTAGGAAGCTCAATGAGCTAAAAGTAAGATAAAGCGAGACCCACAAGCACACATTAAAAATGCTGAAAATAAAAAAGAAGAAAATCTTGACATCATAAAGAGAAAAAAATGACACATCAGTGTTAGTCCTATTTTTGGTGTACAACAGAATACTACAGACTGAGTAATTTATAATGAACAAATTTGTTGGCTCGCAGGATCACAGTCATGGAGGCTTGGAAGTTTAAGATCAAGGGAGTGAAAACTGGTTAGTGCGTTCTTCTTGCACCAACCCATGGTGGAAGGTAGAAGGACAGGAGAGGGAGGTGGGGGTGGGTAGAGAGAGAGAAAGGGAGAGTGAGTGTGAACGTGTGAGTGCTCTAACTCATCATTTCGTAAGAATGAAACCACTCTTGCAATAACATTAATCCATTTATGAGGGCAGAGCCCTCATGACCCAAACACCTTTTTAACATCCCATTTCTGGACACCTCCAGATTGGGGATCAAGTTTCCAACACATGAACTTTTGGCATATGCAAACCACAGCAATCACTTACAAGGAAACAGCAAGAAAATTAGCTGCTATCTTCTCAAAAGAAATAGTGGCGTCTAGAAGGCAGTGGGATAACACAGTAAGTGCTCCAAGAAAAAAATCTGTCAAGCAAGACTCCTACATCTAACAAAGTTGCTTTTCAAATAAATAGAAACAAAGAGAATTTGTTGCTAGCAGACCAACTTTGCAAGAACTATTAAAGGAAAATCTTCTGGCTAAAAGCATTTGACCCAAAATGGCAATTTAAATCCACATAAATAAGGAGTAAAGGTAATTACGTGATTATAAAAGACAATATAAATACATAGTTTTACTCCTGCCTTCTTTTAGAGTACTTAAAAGAAATTTGTATAAAAGTAATATACATGTAAGGCATTACAATTAATATGCAGATAGGGTATTGTTGGCTTTATAAAATAAAGAAACGTAATGTATTTGTAATATGTTTGCACACAGCACAATTGAATGAAAGATATGATTACAGAATTTAAAGTAATAATTATAATAATCCTTTGGGTAAGGTACATAATATATGCAATACCTATAACAATAGTTCCACAAGGGGGAAAAGTGAACAGAGTTTAACAGGTATAATATTTCTATATATTATTAGAATTAATATAGTACAAATCTGAAGCTGATTCTGATATATTAGGATATATATGGCACACCAAAAAAAAAAAAGCATTGAAAATAAAACAATTGGTGAAATTAGATTGTTACAGTCAAAATACTCATGTAATACCAAGGAAAGCATTACAAGAGAAATACAGGTACAAATAAGACCTCAGATATCTAGAAAACAAAAAGCAAATTGACAGGCATCAATGTGTAACAATTATAGCATTACAAGTGAACAGAATCAATTTCCCAATTAAAAGGTAGGCATTTTTGACAAAATGATAAAACATGATCTAAAGATATGCTGTCTACTGAAGATGAACCTTAAAATCATTATATTAAGTAATATATTCTAGTCACAAAGTACTACCACATACAGTGGGTTCTATTCATGCTAAATAAAGTCAAGAGAGAAAAACTAACATAATGATTGCTTAGGTAGGGGGTATAGCACATGGGATATCTTTTTAGAAGTGAAGATTTTTGAGAAAATGTATGATAGTTAAATATATCTGTAAACACGCTAAAATTATGTAATTGTACACTTTAAAGGGGTGAATCATATAGTATATGAAATATATTCAATAAAACTATTTTAAAAACAGCCATCCTCCTCCCTTTAAGTCCATTAGGATGATTTCAACCGGAAAATTGGGGGGTTTGATATGTATCCTAGGATGTTGGTGGTCTGATGTGTGAGTCTAACTAGATAAATCCAAATGGAAGAGTTTCTGGCTATCAGCTGACAGAGGCAGATGAGAAATAGAGAGGGTGAGTTTAGGGGAAACCAATTGTGAAGGAAAGGATGACAAGGAATAGAAGTAGATTACACATGTCTTTTAAAAAGTTTTGTTTCTTTTCTTGAATTTTGATCTTATGCTACCTGAAACCACAGTGGGAAACAGAGTGCGTAAGGGTGTGGACTTCTGAGTCCCCAAAACTTTATTATTGTTGGAGTAGTAAAAAGCTTACGGAAGAAAAGAAATTGTCCACATCATAAGAATTGTCAACTGAAAGTTCCCACCAGGGAAGTTTCTCTGAAGTTTACAAATAAAAACGCCTGTGAGAAAACATGGCAACTTTGAACATCTGAGAAAAAGCCGTGTTCAAAGGCGAATGTTCTTGCATCTATTCCTGAGCCCAAACTTAAAGACTTTCGAAAGAATAACCTGCTGGTTGGGAAAAATAAGTGTTCCATGCTGCTTGAAGAAAGAAGAGAAATAAAAAGGACAGCTGGCCATATTTTCCCATGCAGAAATTGTTTTTGAGACTGAAACAAGTGGAAAGGGGGAAAAGTTTTAATCATGACTGTAAGATTAGATCTTTCACAATTTTTGGAAACTAATCATTATTGTTTTCAAATATTATTTTTACTCCTTTCTATGTGCGTATGTTGATCCACCTGATGGTATACCTCAGGTCCCTTACGCTCTGCACACTTCTCTTCATTCTTTCTCTTTATTCTGCTGTACAGACGATGTAAATTCACGTAATCTACAGGTATATCCAAGTTCATTGATTCTGTTTTTTCTGCTCCAATTGACTGTTGAATGCCTCTAGTGATTTTTTGGTTTTCAATCCAGTTATTGAGCTTTTCACCTTTGGAATTTCTGTTTCGTGACTTTCTCAAAATTTCTCTTTATGGATAATCTCGTATTCTTCATACAATATTCTCCTGAGTTTCTTTACATCTTTCTCTATGCTTTCCTTTAGCCCTTTGAAAATAATTTATGCAATTTAAAATTCTTTGTCTAGTAAGTCCAATATCTGGCCTTTCTCAGAGTCTCAGGGACAGTTATTGTCAATTCATTTTGTTCCGTTTTGTGACCTATGAATGTCTATTAATTGTATGTCTGGTGATTTTTCATTGAAAACTTGGCACTTAGTATTATAACGTGCTATCTATAAAATCAAATCCCTGCCCTTCCCAGGGTTTACTCTTTCATCATTGATATTATTGAAGGCTGTAATTGTCTATTAGTTTAGAGACTATATATGTATTCCTTGAAATGTGTCATCACTCAAGTCTTTGTTCGTCACCTTGGGTTCAGCTAGTGCTTTGACAGAGATTTCTTTGTAAGAAGTTGACAAACCAAAAAAAAAAAAAATACAGCTTTCTCAGTAATTTTTTTAAAAGTATAAGTTTATTCTATATTAGAGAGTGGGAAGACAAGATGAGAAAGAGAGAAAGAAGGAGCAGAGAGTAGGGAGAAAGAGAAGGGAAGCTGGGGGAGGGAACCTCTCCTAGTATTTGCACATTATCTCTGTGCCAGCCTTTCCTTTAACACCTACCCAGGTTTTCAATTAACTCAGATATCAGCCTGAGGTCAGTGTGGGGTCTTAGGTGTTTTTTGAACATTTGTGTTGCCCTCAGCATACACATATCCTTTTTTCTTTTAAAAAACTTGACAGAAAAAAAATTGTATATGTTATGGTATATAAAAGAATATTTTGATATGTGCATACATTCTGGATTGGGCTAAATCAAACTAATATATCCGTTGCCTCACATACTTATCAGTTTTGTGGTAAGAATGCTAAAATCTACTTGTAGCAATTTCAAGTGAAGGTTATTAACTATGGTCACTACTCTATTAAATGGATCTCGGGAACTTCTTCCTACTGTCTCACTGAAATTTTGTGTTCTTTAACCAACATCTCCCCAGTCTTCCCTCCCAACCCCAGCCTGTGGTAATAACTATTTGCTTGTCTACTTCTATGAGTTAAATGTTTTTAGATCCCACATATGAGATCATGAAGTATTTGTTTTTCTTTGCCTAGTTATTTCACTTTATGTTATGTCCTCTAGATTCATTCATGTTTTTTCAAATGTTATGACTTTCTTCCTTTTTAAAGCTGAATACTATTTCATTATGTATATACATATACTATTTTCTTTATCCATGCATACAGAGGGGAGACACACTTAGTTCAATTCCATAGCCTGGTGATTGTAAAAATTGCTGCAAAGTATGGAAGTACAGATGTTCCTCTGAGATTCCAAATTCAGTTCCTTTGGATTTATACCCTGATATATGTATGTGTGTTGTATGTGTGTGTGTGTGTGTGTACATATATATGTATACGTATACCTGTAGTTTATAGGTGTGGTGCTTGCTACATTATGTTCTATTAATTTGAACAGTGAAGATATATCAAAAATATTTTAACTTAACTAGATCCTATAAAAATATATAATTTTACCAGTGAAATAGTCATCATGCTAGTTATACAATTATTAATTTTATCAATGAAAACTCCTTTTGACATTTAGGATAAGATTCAGTAAAATGCTTGGTACTGATTGAGATACTGATAGGAGAGGCACTTTTGATAGCCACCTTTGGCGTATAAGTTTTCCGAAAAAAATACCAGATATATCATTCGAAGGTATAGATATTTTATGATAAGTAACTACTCAACTACTCATAGTATGGAAGCTCTAACTCATTGGTAAATGCATAATAGAGCCTATGATAAAATATTCTACAGAAAATTATATATAGATATCAGAATTAGTATGGAAGATCTCATGTATTAATAATGTGAAGTCTAAAATCACTCCATTAAAGCAGACATAAAAGAGGGCTGTCACAATACTGTAAATAAAGTTATCCCAATTTCTTTGACCAAATTAAAAAGGAAAAGATTGACAGAGATCAAATCAGTTACTTTCTAGTTATTCTTAGAAGTAGATCATCTGGGTTTTTAAAAATTCTTGGGTTCTGGTGATTTGTGTTGCTTAATTGAATTTATATATGAAATTTTAAAGAATTGGTTTTAGTTAGCTTTTTGATAACATTTGAAAGTGCCAAGTAATTATTTTTTATTTATCCTTAAAATAATTTTCTGTGAAATATTTCAGGTAATAAAGTAAAGATGCTTTTTTGGTCATCTAAGTTTTAACTGGTGAGACTCATTATAAAATTTATGCATATTTTGTGATTTGAGGGGTTTTGTTTATTTTTTTTGCTTACTCTTTGAATAAATTCAGAAAATGAAGCCCTAAGATAGATAAGTTAAACAGCTATAAGTATTGATATTCTTTCTTATTTAAAAGAATATAAAGTATGCCTTACGTGTTATCTTTGTAACTAAGATATTTATACTTTAAATATTCACATGGCGTGTTGTAACACTTATGTTATAATGTAAATATTTAGCTTACTTTAGTTTTTCAAATTTATGGGATATTTCCATGTCAAATAACTAATCAAGTCTTCAAAACAAGTGGACCACAACCATGTTCAAGTATAACTCAAATTTCTACTTAAAAATATAAAAGAAATCTTATTTCTTACTACTTATTATATGCCTCCACAGAACACAAAATAGTATGATAGCTAGTAAATGCTCTTACTTACTTTGATACCTTTTTGTATTTACAATATATATTTATTTATATATACAATATAAATATACAATATATATTTATTTATATATAAATGACTACAATCTTTAAAAAGAGCTTCTCAAGCAACTATATGTTTGCCCATATTCTCTTGAATTTTATCAAGATATTGTTAATAAGTGGTTTTGTTTGAAGAATTTTACAGAGTTAAATGTGCTTTGCAAATTGTAATTCATTCCTATTACCTATTGATTTTATTTTTTATTAAATCATAGCTGTATACATTAATGCAATTATGGGGTACAATGTGCTGGTTTTATATACAATTTGAAATACTTTCATCAAACTGGTTAGTGTTGCCTTCACTGCATTTTCTTTTTTCTTTCCTTTTTTTTTTCTTTTTCAGTTTTTGTCCAGGGTTGGGTTTGAACCTGCCACCTCCAGCATACGGAGTCAGCACCCTACTCCTTGACCCACAGGCGTTGCCTACTTCACCGCATTTTCTTAGTTATTGTGTTAAGACATTTATATTCTACACATAGTAGATTTAACATGTGCCCTTATAAAATGCACCATAGGTGGGGTCCCACCAATTACCCTCCCTCTATCCATCCTTCCTCTTCCCCTCCTCTCCCTCTCCTCTTTCTCCTTCATCTTGGGAAGTGTGGGTGTTTGTAAATTGGTTTCATATTAGAGCTGAGTACATTGGATACGTTTTCTTCCATTCTTGAGATACTTTGCTAAGAAGAATATGTTCCAGCTCCATCCATGTAAACATAAAAGAGGTAAAGCCTCCATCTTTTTAAGGCTGCATAGTATTTCATGGTGCACATATACCACAATTTCTTAATCCATTTGTGGGTCGATGAGCACTTGGGCTTCTTCCATGAATTAACAATTATGAATTGGGCTGCAATAAATATTCTGGTGCAAATATCTTTGCTATAAAGTGATTCTTTGTCTTCTGGATATATGCCTAGTAGAGGTATTGCAGGATCCAGTGGTAGGTCTACTTTTAGATCCCTAAGTGATCTCCAAACTTTTTTCCAAAAGGAACATATTAGTTTGCATTATCACCAGCAGTGTAGAAGCGTTCCCTTTTCTCCACATCCATGCCAACATCTATGGTTATGGGATTTTGTGATGTGGGCTAATCTTCCTGGAGATAGATGATATCTCAAAGTGGTTTTGATTTGCATTTCTCTGAGGATTAAGGATGATGAGCATTTTTTCATGTGTCTGTAGGCCGTGCACCTGTCTTCTTCAAAGAAGTTTCTATTCAAGTCCCTTGTCCACCCTGAGATGGGATTACTTGTTCTTTTCTTGCTAATATGTTTGAGTTCCCTGTAGATTTTGGTTATTAAACCTTTGTTGGAGACATAACCACCAAACATCTTCTCCCATTATGAGGGCTGTCTGCTTGCTTTACCTACTGTGTTCCTGGCTGTGCAGAAGCTTTTTAGTTTGATCAGATCCCAGTAATGTATTTTTGGATTGCTTCAATTGCTGGGGGGGGGGCGGGGGTTCCGCCTCATAAAATATTCGCCCAGGCCAATTTCTTCAAGTGTTTTCCCTACACTTTCTTCTAGTATTTTTATAGTTTCATGTCTTAAGTTTAAACCTTTTACCAGTGAGAGTCTATCTTTGTTAATGGTGAAATGTGTGGGTCCAGTTTCAGTCTTCCACAGGTCGCCAGCTGTTCACCCAGCACCGTTTGTTAAATAGGGAGTCTCTTCCCCACTGAATGTTTTTGATTGGCTTATCAAAGATCAAATGACGGTAAGTAGCTGGGTTCATCTCTTGGCTCACTATCCTGTTCCATACATCTACCTCTCTGTTTTTGTGTCAGTACGATATTGTTTTGATCACTATTAATCTATAGTATAGTCTGACCTCTGGTAGCATGATTCCTCCTGATTTGTTTTTATTTTGGAGTAATGTCTTGGCTAATTGAGGTTTTTCTGATTGCATATAAAATGAAGTATTATTTTTTCAAGGTCTTTATATTATGATAGTGGTACTTTAATTGGGATCACATTAAAATTGTATATTGCGTTGGGGAGTATGGACATTTTAACAATGTTGATTTTTCCCAGCCATGAGCATGGTATGTTTTTCCATTTGTTAACAGCTTCAGCTATTTCTTTTCTCAGAGTTTCATAGTCCTCTTTATAGAGATCTTTCATGTCCTTTGTTAGGTAAAACCCCAAATATTTCATATTCTTTGGCACTACTGTAAAAGGAATAGAGTCCTTCACTCTTTTTTCAGCTTGACTATTATTGGTATATATAAAGGCTACAGATTTGTGAATACTGATTTTGTATCCTTAGACACTGCTTTATTCCTTGATCATTCTAAGAGTTTTGTAGTTGAATTCCTGGAGTTTTCCAGATATACAATCATATCATCTGCAAAGAGTGAAAGTTTGATCTCCTCTGACCCTATATGGATACACACGATCGCCTTTTCTTGCCCGATTGTGATGGCTAAGACTTCCACTACAATGTTAAAAAGCAGTAGAGACAATGGGCAACCTTTGCTGGTTCCTGACCTGAGTAGAAATGATTTGAATTTAACTCTCTTCAATATGATATTGGCTGTGGATTTGCTGTAGATGGCCTCTATCAGTTTGAGAAATGTCCCTTCTATATCTATGTTCTTACATGTTCTGATCATAAAAGGATACCAGATATTATCAAAATCTTTTTCTGCATTGATTGAGAGAATCATCTGGTCATTGTTTTTTATTTTGTTTATGGGATGTATTATATTTTTAGATTTACATATATTGAACGAGCCTTGAGACCCTGGGATGAAACACACGGGTCATGGTGTATAATTTGTTTGATATGTTGCTGGATTCTGTTTGCTAGGATCTTATTGAATATTTTTGCACCAATATTCATTAAAGATATTGGTCTATAATTTTCTTTTCTTATTGGGTCTTTTCCTGATTTGGGGATCAGGGTGATATTTGCTTCATAGAATGTGTTGTGAAGTATTCCTTCTTTTTCTATGCTTTGGGAAAGGTTATGTAATATAGGTACTAGTTCCTCTTTAAAGGTTCGGTAGAATTTCAATGTGAAGGTGGCTGGTCCTGGACTCTTCTTTTTTGGGAGATTTAGTATAGTTGATGCTATTTTAGTACTTAATATAGGTCTGTTCAAAATTTCTAATTCTTTCTGGGTAAGTTTAGGAAAGTGGCATGCTTCCAAGTATTGGTCAATTTATTTCAGATTTTCATATTTCTGAGAACAGAGTTTTTTTGTAGTATTTATTAAGATTTTTTAAAAATTTCTTAGGTGTTTGTTGTTATTTTGCCTTTGTCATTTCTGATTGATGGAAATTAAGGATGTTAATTTTCTATTTTGGTTAGGCTAGCCAAGGGTTTATATATTTTGTTAAACTTTTCAAAAAACACCTTTTTGATTCACATTGATCTTTTGAATAATTCTTTTGTTTTTGATTTCATTTAATTCAGCTATAATTTTGGTTATTTCTTTTCTTCTGCTGGGTTTGGGGTTGGAATACTCTTCCTTTTCCAGTTGCTTGGGATGTCCCATTAAGTTTTTGACTTCCTATCTTTCCGTTCTCTTAAGGAAGGCTTGCAGCACTATAAATTTCCCTCTTAAGACTGCCTTTGCGGTATCCCAGAGGTTCTGATAATTTGTATATTCATTATAATCTGTTCTAAAAACTTGTTGATTTCCTTCTTAATCTCCTCTTTGACCCAGATATCTTTCAGCATAAGGTTATATAGTTTCCATGACTTCATATGAGTATGCAGAGTCCTCTTATTGGTGAGTTCAACTTTTCTTATTGGTGAGTTCTGTGATGATCTGAGAAAATACAAGGAATAATTTCTATTCTTTTAAATTTGCTGAGGTTAGCCTTGTGACCTAAGATGTGATCAATTTTGGAGGATATCCCATGGGCTGATGAGAAGAATTTGTATTCAATTATGTTAGGATGAAATATTCTATAGATGTCTACTAATTCAATTATTGTATGGTGAAGTTTAAGTCCAGAATTTCTTTGCTTAGTTTCTTCTGGGAAGGTCTATCCAACACTGCCAAAGGGGTGTTAAAATCCCCAACTATTATGGTGCTAGAAGATATCAAATTATTCATGTCTGTTAGGGTTTTGCTTATAAATTGGGGAGCATTTGGCTGGGTGCATAAATGTTAATAATTGATATATCATCATATTTAGTGTTTCTCTTAACAAATATGAAGTGACCATCATTGTCTTTCCTTACTTTTTTTGGTTTAAAGACTAATGTATCTGCAAATAAAATTGCAACCCCTGCTTTGTTCTGTTTTTCATTTGCCTGGATTATCATTGTCCATACTTTCACCCTGAGTCCATATTTATCCTTTAAGATAAGATGAGATTCTTGTATGCAGCAGATGTCTGGCCTAAATTTTTGTATCCAATCAGCCAATCTGTGCCTCTTTAGTGGACAATTTAAGCCATTTACATTAATTGAGAGTATTGATAAGGCTGGTAGTATTTTGAGTGTCAAGTTTTTTGAAAGACCAGTGGAAGTTTTTAATCCTTTTCACCACTGTGGAAGTTGGGTTTTGATCAATAATTTCTGTGTATGTTTACTTTGGTAGTACAGCATTGTGGTAGTCATTATGGAGGATGGGCTGAGAATATCTTGAGGAGCTGGTTTAGTTATGGCAAATTTCTTCAATGTGTGAATGCCATTAAAGTATTTGACTTCACCATCATAAATGAAACTAAGTTTAGCTGGATAAAGGATCCTGGGCTGAAAGTTGTTTTGTTTTAGGAGATTGAAGGTTGATGACTATCCTCTTCTGGTTTGAAAAGCTTCAGCAGAAAGGTCTGCAGTCATTCTAATATTCTTCTCCTTGTAGGTTATGATTTTCTTACGTTTGGCTGCTTGCAGGATTTTCTCTTTCATATTAACTTTAGTGAAGTTAATTACAGTGTGTCTAGGGAATGCTTTATTTGGATTGAGTTGTGCTGGGGTTCTGAAACTGTCTGCTATCTGAATTTCAGTACCTCTTGCCATGTTTGGAAAGTTTTCCTCTAAAATCTCTTGGAGTAGAGCATCTGTGCCTTTCAGATCATTCTCACCACCTTCAGGAATTCCAATAAAGTGAATGTTTGCTTTTTTGGAGTGGTCCCACAACTCTCTCAGGGAATGGTCTGTCTTTGCTCTCAAATTCTCTTCATCTTTGAGCACTTGGGAACATTTAAAAGCTTTGTCTTCAGTGTCCAAGATCCTTTCTTCTGCCTGTTCCATCATATTACTGAGGGATTCTACTGTATTTCTCAGGTCTTTGAGGGATGCAACTTCTTATCTCAATTTGTCAAAATCTTTGGTGATTTTATCTTTTTTTTTATTAAATCATAGCTGTGTACATTAATGCAGTCATGGTTGAATTCTTGAGCCAAATTTTGAATTACTCCTTGAATTTCTAATTCCAATTTTACTTCAATTCTGTTAATCTTATTTGCTATCCAAATTCTGATCTCAATTTCTGACATTTCAGCTATTTGTTTATGAATAGGATTTTCTGTTGCATCACCTTTGTCATACCTTGGGGGAGTTCATCTACTCTGGTTATTCATGTTGCCTGAGTTTTTCTGCTGATTCTGCCCCATGGTTATTTTTCACTGTTTGTTTAGAGAGGCTGATAAGGTGGAATTAAATTGAGGGCTCCTGGAGATGTAATTAATGAGCTCTTTACCAAAGTGCTGGGACTGGTGACTGCAGCTTTTCTCCTATGGCTTTACCAAGGTCCTGTTCAGTACTATAGCCTGAGACTCTGGAGACCCGCTTGGTATGATGGGGCTAGGTGGCTCTGTCTTACATTTAGCTAGACTGTGACCAATCCTAGTGGATCAGTGACTTTGGGTTGAAATCTCAGCTGTGAAGAAACACAAGAAATTAAGACACCCTGCCCCCCCCACTGGCAATAACTGAGAGAGGAGATTCAGACCCTTTCTCTACAACACAACCAGGGCATAACCTTGGGGGAGTCCCTGGGTGATTAGCCCAGATCAAAAGTTCCTAACCAATTGTCCTAGTCAGCACAAACACAGATCAAGTGGGATAATTCAAAAGGTCTATAGCAACTGGACAGCAGGGGTCCACTGGCAGCTCAAGTGTGACTTGCTCTGGTGGTCCATGGAGTCAGAAAGGCCTGCCAAGCAAAAGAGTTATTCCAGGGGGTCTAGGCCTCTTTTCCCACTTTGCATCACCGTCACCTCAAGTCACTGGTTACACCACAGGGCTGCAGCCCAGCTATCTCTAAAACTAAAATACATTAGGGATTTTTCACCTAAGTTAAAGAGGACACAATGCATCCCCTACTAGCCAGTCTCACTGTGTGACCTGCGGGTAGGACTAGTTCAGGCCTGATTCCCTTGGTGATCATTGGAAACTGGAGAGTGTTCCAACTACGTATGTGCCCAGCCATGTGTTACTGTGGAGGAGTGTGGTTCTCTCCCTCAGACCGTGCCTCTGCCTTGGCCACACTCCACCTCTGGAACTCCACCTCCTGAAGGTCAGGTCAGCCCCTACCCACCCTCTCCATGTTCAACAGGATTGGGAAAGTATTTCTCCCAAATTTGGCCCCAGTGGGAGGGACTGTGGAGTTGCCACCACTATCAGGGGTGGCATTGCCACTGTTGGGGGTGGTGCCGCTGGTCTGGTTTACTGCTGTGTACAGGTCACAGGAGCCAGGTGGGGAGCTGGAGGGCATAGCCATGGGCTCCAAGGGTCACAGGAGCTGGGCAGGGAGCTGGAGGGTGGAGTGTCTGGCTGTGGGCCGCATGGCTCTCAGGAGCCAGGTGGGAGTCACTGGCCATGGGCTGCCAATCATAGGAGCCAGGCAGGGAGCCAAGAAGCCCACCGTGGGCCACTGAGCTGGGGAAGTGGTGGGATGTGGTCCCTGGTGGTTGGTGGTGTGGGTCCCACACTATGCTCTTTCCAGTATGGGGCAAGTCTCTCTCCCCTTGTGACTCCCTGCCTCTATTAAGGTCGTAGTTTCAGCGCAACTGCCCCACAGTTCATTAGATGTCCTGCCCTATCAAAAATCTGCCAAGTGCTCTGAATTTTTCAGGGGGTAGTCTTCTAGACTGCCAGGAGATGGGGATGGGATGGATTGGGAGTTCAGGAAGGTAGGGAGAATATTAGATCAACCTTTTTTGACCCAGGCCAGAGACTGCCTGGGCTAGCAGTGGTATCTCTCTTCGGAGGGAGTCCCGGCCCTCAGTCATTCTTTCCCCTTTGGTGAAACAAAAGTTCCTCTCTTCTCTATTCACCTCAATTCATTCTCTTGGGGGAGGAGGGGAAGGATTCGCATTCTTTTGGGGATGGGTTTTGTACCTGAAATTTGTTTCTGTGGAGTCCCAGCTTGCCTCAGCAGGGTGATGAGAAACTATCGATCCTCTCTCAGCTCAGCTCCCAATCTTCCCCTTTATTGGGTTGTTTCTGGCCATTATTTTTCCCTCTGAATGGGAGCCTCTGCCGATAGTGGGCTTCAGTCAGCCATCTTGCCTCTTCCCCCCGCCTATTGCTTTTAAAAGGTAGAAAGTTGATTAATCTGTAGGGAATATGTAATAACTTTATTAATTTGTGTTTCACTTTTAAAGCATTCAGTAAATTTACCTAATGTTTTTATACTGCATCAAATACTGAATTTGAGAATTCAGGGAATTTTTTTTAATTAAATGATAGCTGTGTACATTAATGCAATCATGCAGTAGAAATTCAGGGAATTTTAACAAAATACAATGGAAGTAGAAAAGAGATGTACTGAAAGAGATGTACCAAAGAATATCTCTTGGATATTTAGTTTATTGATCATTTCCTTAGTTAAGCAAAAACATTGTCTTTCTTCCCTGTCTCTCAGTATTAATGATTGCCATTTTATATAAATTTGTAAGTAGTCTGGACACTTATTCTGTGGAGGCAAACTGCATGTGTGCTCAAACTTTATCCTCTACAGCCTCAGTCCTTTTACCATCTGAGCAGCTAGATGAGAATACAGAAACCGGCAAGCAATCACTTCCATTTGAAGCTGCACTGAAAACACTACCATAAAATTGAGAGGAAAGCAACAACTGCAAATTTGTTCTATAGCATCAACAGTTTCTATTGAAAATCTTCCAAGCATTCTCTCTATTGTTTCTTCCTACCCAATTTGTTGACCTCACTTATAAATTATTGCCATTTGGAGACTGCGATTTTAGTCTGTATCTTAATTCTATCCCACCAAGATATTCTTTGAAAACAGTAGGACATTTCTCACCTTAAAACTAATATTTTGTTTACTGTTATCAGATCTAGGAAAATGAGAACTATGTATTTCAAAACAATTCTTGATTTTTGCTATGTTATTCTTTGTAATTATATACATAAACTTTTAAAAAATTGTTGTGTATCTTCTCACTTTATCTGTTAAAATTTTGAATCACTCCTTTGATTCACTAAATAGATTCAATGTCATGTGTATAATTTTTCTAAAGCCTGTAAAAATCATAAAAGTACTATAAATATTCTTTTAGTTACTTAAAAAATAATTTCAAATTTACATAAATGCTGTAAGAAGAGAACAAATAATTCTTATACAACCTTCACCTACATATAGTTAACCTATCTCAAATGTTAATATGTAATGACATCCTCTCATCTTCACTTTTATGTTCAGAAATTATTCCTTTTTATTTCTAAATATTTCAGTATTTCCTTTAAGACAACAAGAACTAGCTCTCATATAACCAAAAGTACATGACCAAAATCAGGAAATTAACATTGATATACTCCTACTATCCAATCTACAGACTTTTTCAGATTTCACCAATTGGCCTTATGACCATTATAGCAAAAGAAAAAGAAAAAAAAACTCCTTATTTTTGTTTTCCTGATTCAGGATCCAAATCATATGCATTTATTCATTGTGTCTATTAAGTTTCCTTTAACCCAGAAATCTTCTTTCAGGATATTCACATTTTTTTTAAGAGAGTGGGCAAAAAATTGTGTAGAATGTTTCTTATATTTTTTACTACATTATAAATAACAGGATATATGAAGTCTTATTTGGATTTAAACTATGAAAGCTATTAGTTTAATATCTGAAATTTCTTTTAAGTCTTAATTTATGTACACAGCTTGTTCAACTATGCAGCAAAATTTTGAGGAATGCCTGCGGCAATGTTTTTAAACCTTTTTTATCTCCTGGAACACTTGAACCTATAGTGAAAATTCTGTGAAACACTTAAATTATGTTGATCAAAAGAAAGAGCAAAAAATAGAATATACTTACTGTGCTTTGAACTTCTTTCAAAAATAATTTAATTAATGATCTTTGAAAATTTCACGGCATGCCTAAGATCCTCTCACTTCACACCAGTGTGCTGGTTGAAAAATCACTGACCTGCTGTGTGACAAGTATTCTGTTGTAGGCATCAGAGATAATAATTTAAATAAGACATGAATATTGCTCTTGAGCATCCCATGGCTATATACACAATTGTATTTTTATCTGTGGCACATAATATCTCTCTTTTCTTTTCACATTTTAAGGATAACATATTTATAATTCTTTTGTTTCTTTCTTTGTGGGATTTTTTCGTTGGGTAGTTTATTATTTGGCTTAACCTGGCATTAATCATTCAGTCATAAAAGCAGCAGAAATTCTCACAGGTAATAAATTGCTGAATGTTCTGATATGAAGGTAGAAAAGTAAAGCCGTTTAATTGCAATATGTATTTTTTCAGTGAATTCTGTTAGTCTTTATACTTTTAAGAGACAAGAGGAATGTGTGTGTGTGTGTATATATATATATATATTCACTATATTGTATTGACTGATATCTTTTCTGGATTTTTTTGTTTGTTTGTTCTCATTTTTTTTTTTTTTTTGAGACAGAGTTTCACTTTGTCACCCTTGATGGAATGCCTTGGTGTTATAGCTCACAGCAACCTCAAACTCTTGGGCTCAAGTGATTCTCTTGCCTCAGCCTCCCAAGTAGCTGTGACTATAGGCACCCACCACAATGCCTGGCTATTTTTAGAGATAAGGTCCTACTGTGGTTCAGACTGGTCTGAACCTGTGAGCTCAGGCAATCTACCCACCTCAGCCTCCCAAGTGCTGGGATTACAGGCATGAGCCACTGCTCCTGGCCCTTTTGACTGATGTCTTTTCTTCTTTATTCCATGTTTAGTAGTTAAATATATGGCAAATATAAAAGATAGCTTATCAAAAATATGTAATTTTATTTTAAAAGAATTCATTTGAAAGCTATATCACATAAATTTTAATAAAATAATCTTATGTAAAACAAGTTCATAAAATTATTTGAATATATATTTATAAATAAGTCATTCCATTGACCTCTGCTTTGATAGTTCATTAAGTTGACTCTAAAATCTCTGGTAATTTTAAAATTCAATGCCAATATCATTTGTTTAAAACTATAGATAATTTAAAGTATATGAAATAAAATGAGGTGTGTTATATAAAACAGAGACTGTAGAGATGATGTTGTATATTCAAATATACTGATAGAATATAGATCTGTAGGTTCAAAGATAGATACAGTATTTCATAAAACAGATCAATATGAGTCACTTTAACAAATAGAACAATGCATTTTATAGTGGGGAGAAAAACAGTTTCAGAGTACTACGATGACAATATTCTCCTGCTTTTTCTGTTTACTTATGAGAATTTTCTCTACAATAGCTCATACAATTTAATATCGATGAGCAACAAGACTGTAAGCAATCAAAATATACTTAGACAGTGCTCTCCATTTGTTAAAAGAAATTATTGAGGGGAGGGAAGTAAGATAATCTACTAAAAATCTCCAGCAATCATCTCACCCCATAGACGCCTAATTAAACAACTAATCACACATGCAAGCACCTTCAGAAGAACCAAAAATCAGGTGAACAATCTTAACTATGTAGTTTTAACATTAGATCAAGAAGAGACAGTGAGGAGGGCAGAATAGATAGTCTTACATTGCCTATGGCACTCTTTGTCCAGCCCCCGGCAGTGCTCCTTTAGCATGCTGAGTGGCAAGATTATCTGTGTGCCAGAGGAGGGAAAGTAAAGTTATTTTTGGATTTTTCACTGAAATTCAGGGCTGCCGCAGCACAGGAGAACACAGCAGAGAGCAGAATTCTGCTGTTGACCACAGAGGGCATATTTTTACCATCTTGGCCAAAGGGGAATCTTTTTGCTTCAAATCCCTAGTTCCTGCTAACCCCACCAACAACAGAAAAGGAGCAGCCTGGGACTTGAATTAAATTTGTAAGGCAGTGGGGAAACAGGGGCTGCAGTCCTTGGGCAATTCCTATGGCTGTGCTGTCTTGGTTCCAGTGGATTTGGGGTAAATATCACCCAGTGGGACATCAGCAGCTGTGGCCAAGACAGTGCTGTGCCATGCCTTCCCCAACTCCAGGCAGTGCAGCTCAGGAAGTCTTCCTTCACTGGAAGAAAGGAAAGGGAAAAGTCTCAGAAGACTTTACTTTGAAACTCTGGTAGCAGCTCAGCCACAATAAATGAAGTACTAAGAACACTCCTGAGGACTAACTCCAAGTTCAGGCCTTAGTTCCTGGAGTGCAGTTTTGGATCCACCCCAGGCCAAAAGAAATCATGCCTTCTTGAAGGATAGGACCCAGTCTTAGCAGGATTCATTACTTTACTAAAGACCCTTTGGGCTGTGAATAAACACCAGAGGTAACGAGGCTAGAGTCACCATTGGATTTGGGTGAGAATGGGATTGCTTCAGGTGAGACCTCGTGCTGGTGGCCATGAGGAAGTGCCCACAGCACTCCTCCCCAAACTAAAGAAGTCCAGCTCAGAGAATGAGGGAAGAGAGTGACACTTTTCCTGGAAATACAGGGATTTCTCCTATATCTTACTCAAGCTTATGGGGGTGGAACCACCAGAAGATTTCAAGAGTCATGGGTTACTAGACTTGGGACACCATTGGTACTAATATAGTTACAATGACCATAACTTTAGACTGCTACACTTGATTCCATTTGAGTGTCTGGAAAGCCTTCCAAAGAAGGATGGGTTCAAAGAAACCCAGACTGTGAAGAGTAAAAACATACCTCACTTGGGCAGCACCTGTGGCTCAAAGGAGTAGGGCACTGGCCCCATATACTAGAGGTGGTGGGTTGAAACCCAGCCCCGGCCAAAAACTGCAAAATAAATAAATAAATAAAAGCATACCTCACTCTTCAATGCTGAGACGTTAACAAACATCCACAAGCATCAAGAAAACCCAGGAAGACGTGACCTCACCCTACTAACTATATAAAGTGCCAGGAACCATCCTGGAGTGATGAGGATAGGTACTCTTTCAGACAAGAATTCAAAATAGTTGTCCATAAGAAGCTCAGTGAAGTTCAAAACAATGTGGATAAAGAATTCAGAAACCTGTCAGAGAAATTCAATGAAGAGATTGAAGTAATAGAAAAAATCAATTAGAAATTCTAGAGCTTAAAAATTCAATTGACAAAATGAAGAAATGCATCAGCAACTTAAAATAGCAGGAGAAAGAATTAGCACAAAGACTGTGCATTTCAAAATACATAGTCAAAGAGAAAAGAGAAAGAAAAAAGATTTTTTTTTAAAAAAGTGTGCCAATAGGATCTAGAAAATAGCCACAAAGGAGCAAATCTAAGAGTTATTGGTCTTAAAGAGAATGTAGCAAGAGATAATGGGATAGAAAGTTTATTCAAAGAAATAATAAAAGAGAATTTTTCAAATCTGGAGAAACATAGCAGTATTCCAGTATGAGAAGGTCACATAGAGCACTAAACAGATTTAACTTGAACAAGGCTACCTCAATGCCCTTAATATTCAAGCTCCCCAATGTCACAGATAAAGAAAAGGTCCTAAGGGAAAAAGAAAAAAATAACATATAAAGGATATCCAATACATTTGACAGCAGACTTCTCAGTGGAAACTTTACAGGCCAGGGCAGTGTCAAGAAATATCCAAAGTGCTGAAGGAAAGAAAAAAATAACCCTAGAATATTATATCCTGCAAAAATATCCTTCAAATAAGAAGGCGAAATAAAGGCTTTCCTCTTAAAAGAAAAACTATCATGATCTTATCACGTCAGATTGTATAAAAAAAAAATCAGCACATTGTACCCACATATGCATGAATGTATACATGATCTATGTGTATTTGACTTAATAAAAAAAGACAAAACAAATTGACATTGACTGTGAATGTACTAAACTCTCTAGTTAAAGACATAGAATGGCTGAATGTAAAAGAAAAAAAAAACCAAGAGTCAACTACATTTTGTTTGGAAGAAACACATTTCACCTATAAAGCCACATGCAGAGTGAAAATAAAGAAATGGAAAAGCTATTCCATTCAAATAGAAAACAAAAAGAAGCAGGGATAGCTATTTTTCTAGAGGTAAAATAGATTTCAAGGTAAAAACTGTATAATGAGACAAAGAAGGACATTATATAATGATAAAGGGGTCAATTGAACCAGAGAGTATAACAATTTTAAGTATATAATCTCCCAACACCGGAGATATATAAAGCCAGCATTACCAGAGCTAAAGAGAGAGACAGGTCCCAATACAATAATTATTGGAGACCTCAACACTTCAGTTTCAGGTTTGGACAGATTATCCACACAGAAAATCAGCAAAGAAACACTGAACTTAATCTGTACTTTAGACCAAATGTACATAACAGATATTTACAAAGTGTTTCATCCAGAAGCTACAGAATACATGTTCTTCTCCACAGCCCATATGATTCTCAAGGAGATATCATATATTAGGCCACAAAATCAGTATTAGCAATTACAAAAAAATCCGTGAAATCATACTGTTTACTATGAACACATTGGAATGGAATTCAAAACCATAAAAGAGGAACATTGGAAAATATACCAACACATGGAAATGAAATGAATGACCAATGGATCAATAAAGTAACTAAGAGAAATTTAAAATTTTCTGGAAATAAATGAAACACAACATACCAACAAAATGAATAAAATAGTAGCAAGTATTGAGTTTCCAGCCATTATAGAAAACATCCCATCAAAGTAAAGCTCAAGACCCTATGGCTTCACTACTGTATTCTACCAAGCATTTAACAAAGAACTAATACCAATTGTACTTACCCTATTTCAAAATATCAAAGAGAGAAGAATACTCCAAAACTCATTCTGTGAGGCTTTGTATCACTTTTATATCAAAACCAAAGACACAATAAAAGAAGAAAACTATAGGCCAACATCTATGATGAATATAGATTCAAAATCCTCAACAAAGTACTAGCAAAAACACATTAAAGTAGATCAAATTCAATAACACATTTGGAAAGGTATTCATTTTTTGATGTTTGACTTTTATTTATTTATTTTTTATTAAGTCATATACACATAGATCATGAATACATTTATGCATATGTGGGGTACAATGTGTTGATTTTTTTTATTAAGTCAAATGCACACAGATCATGAATACATTCAGGCATATGTGGGGTACAATGTGCTGATTTTTTTTTTGTACAGTCTGACGTGGTTACATTAAACCAATCAACATAGTTTTCACCTCGTTTACTTGATTATTGTGCCAAAACATCTATGTTCTACACTTCTCAAATTTGACTTTTATGTATTTTTTAATTTCAGATTATAATGGCAGTACATACATTGTGTTTACACAGTTTTCTTTTGTAGATTTAGAGTCAGAGTTATAGGTGTGTCCTTCACCCAGAAAGTATGCAATGTACACATTGGTTGGGAATTCACCCGTCCTCATCTCCCCCTGCCCCAAATTGAATTTCACTGAGTTTTGCTTCCGTATGGGCATATAGGTGTCGATCAACTAGTATCAATTTAGTATTGAGTACACATGGTGTTTGTTTTTCCATTCTCATGAAATTTCTGAGAAGAATGGTCTCCAATTTCAACCAGGTTGTTAAAAACGATGCTGTATTTCCATCTTTTATGGTTGAATAATATTCCATGGTACAAATATACCAATATTTACTAAACCATTCCTGTATTGATAGGCATTAGATTGCTTCCACATCTTTGCAATTGTGAATTGTACTAAACATTCAAGTGCACGTGTCTTTGTGATAAAAAGTTTCTTTCCTTTGGGAAAATACTTAATAGTGTCATTTCAGGATCAAATGGTGGGTTTACTTTTAGTTCCTTGAGGAATTTCCATACTACTTTCCATAGAGGTTTTACAAGTTTGCAGCCCCTCTACCAATGCACAAGTGTTCCTTTCTCTCTGCATCCACTCAAGCATCTGTTGCTTTGGAACTTTATGATGTAAGCCATTCTCACTGAGGTTAGGTAATATCTCAGTGCAGTTTGATTTGCATTTCTCTAATGATTAGAGACACGATACATGTATTTTTTTTTAAAGCATTCATTTGGCCCTGAAGATTGTAGGATAATAGAGGTAGCGCTGAAAAGAACTATCTTGGAGTGTTTGTAATGGATTTCTGTTGTAATGTGTATTGTCGTCTTTTTGTTTCTTTCATGTTATAATAAAGGAAAAAAATCTTCTTTTTTTTAATTGTTGGGGATTCATTGAGGGTACAAGAAACCAGATTACACTGATTGTATTTGTTGAGAACTTTTTTCATGTATTTATTGGACATTAGTTTATCTTCTTTTTGAAGAGTTTCTTGTATTTGTCTCTTACCAAATTTATAATGAGATTACTTGTCTTTTCTTGTTGATTTGCTTGAGTTATTTGTAGATCCTGGTTGTCAGCCCTTTGTTGGATGCATAGCACACAAATATCTTCTCCTATTCGATAGGTTGTTTATTTGCTTTGTTCATTGTGTCCTTAGCTGGATGCCTTTGTTTACTGAGGGTATTAAATATATTTGATTTTAGGTCTGCATAGATTACTCTAGCATTTCTATTGTTCCTGTATGAGTGTTATTATTTATTGAAGTGTTTCTATCAATCACATTGATCCTCCTTGGATAAATCATGTTTCTGTGTTATGTACTCACTTTCAGAGTGAGAATACTTTCTTTTGTCTCTTTGTATGCATCCTGGATTACGATTGCTTCTGAGCCATGTTACTAGCATTAGCTTGAACTTCATGGCATAATATTATTTTTTGTGTTTTGTGTAATGGTGTGAACACCAAGTCCTATTTATATTGTGGCTTTACAACTGCTTTTGTGTCTTTTTTTGCTTTTATTGTTTTATTGTGAGTGTTTATAGAAATGTCTTTCCATTTCTCTCTGGGTTTTTTTTTTTTTTTTGGAGCATAACTTTATAATATACTGTATATATGATTTTGATGCAAGCACAAAACATCCAAAGTTTAACAATGTGAAATATGAACAATGTCACTTTTGATACAATGATGTTGTTACTGAAACTTCTAGATCTACGTATGTATATTCTAGATATAAGTCAATGTATTTCTATACTAGATTTCTGCCTGGAATTTTTATGACAGTGTGCTCCACAACTAGGGAGCACATTGTCAATTTTTCTTCTAAATTTCCTTGTGGTTGCCTCCCTCTACAAATGGAAACATTTTCAATTCTATAGTTTGTATCTACTTTTTCTTAGAAAAGAATATTGTGAAAACAAAAGACCTGCTTTCTAGTCATAGTTTTAATACTATCTAGCTGAAATATATTAAGTAATTATTAATTTTTCCCATCTTTAAAAGTTGAAAGCTAGTAATGTTCTCATAAATTTACAACATCAGATAATTTTGATTTCTAATGCCGGGTTGATTTAAGTGGGTTCAGATCCTGGATCAAACTCCTTTAAGCCTCAAAGAGTTGGATAAGTTACAAATCATTAGTATTTTCAAGGGTCCTCTTGCAGACAGCTGGGGCCTAGTAATATTTAATGACTTATTCACTTCTTAAGTTGTGTCTGAAGCCACTAATCAAAGAATTAATGAGTCTAGAAATAGTAAGCTAGATTGAAAATAGCAACGAATAGGACAAAAGCTGAAAGCATCTAAAAGTCATGAGTTTGTATCATATATCTACCCATAACTTCTGTGTTGCTTTGCATAATTAATATTCCCATGACTCATCTACCTCATGAGTTCCCAGCTACATAATTTCACACTTCAAAATTTAAAATATGGAAGGTTTCTGAGTAATTTTACTTCTCTTTTCTAACAAATCAATTTCATTTAGTGTTTATGAACTTACCTTGATATTGCTGTTTAATATCAAGTATTCTTGTTCACTGTTTTTTTAACTGATGTTGTATATACAAAGTCTGACAGTGATATGATTAATTTTCTTTTGTGGGGCCCCTGAATGCAATTTTTGTTTGTTCCTTCTTTATTAAACACTTTAAACATTTTGTCTATATCGTTACTGTTCTAATGTGTTACCACTATGTGTTTTAGAGTGGATAGTTATCATTCACACTCTTTGCCATCTGACTTGCTATTGGGCACTTTCATATTAAGGACAGGTAGGATGTTTTTAGGTCTGGGGAATTTTCTTCCATTATTTAGTCACTTTTCCTCTTCATATTTTTTTAAATCTCTCCCTGCAGATATGTAACTACAACATCAATATGTCTGACCCTATTTTACAAAAGTTTAGTTTTTCTCGCTTCCTTTCCAACATTCACTAATTCAAATAGATTTGATAAATGCTATGGGCTCAGCACCCATAGCACAGTGGTTACAGTGCCAGCCACATACACCAAAGGTGGAGGGTTTTAACCCAGCCTGAGTCAGCTAAACAATCGCAACAACAAAAAAAATTGTCAGGCATTGTGGCAGGTGCCTGTAGTCCCAGCTACTGGGGAGGCTGAGGCAAGAGAATTGCTTAAGCTCAAAAGGTGGAGGTTGCTGTGATGCCATGGCACTCTACCCAGGGTGACATAATAAGACACTGTCTCAAAAAAAAAAAAAGAAAAAGAAAAAAAGTATCCATAAAAAATGTTGAATTAGATCTCTACCTTATCATACATAAAACTAAAATTTTCGGTGTCTAAAATACCTAAGTATGTGGTTCAGTGGTTAGGGCACCAGGACACCTACACTGAGGCTGTCCGGTTCGAACCCAAAACAGGCCTGAGAAACAAGAATGAAAACTGCAATAGAAAAATAGCTGGGTCATGAAAGAAGCACAAGTGCCCATCGATCCACAAATGGATCAATAAACTGTGGTCATCTGAAAAGGTCACAAGGTTGGCAGCTGCTTCAGTTCACTAGGCAAGGTAGGGAGACCCTAAGCCCTCCTCCCAAGGCAGGGGCTGAAGCTACGGCCAGGAATGATGTCACAGAAGCGTTGCTGAGGTCACAGAAGGTTGCCTGGCCTCCCCTCTGACTCCTTGC
>CAUYQV010061396.1:0-75332 GCA_963574575.1 Galagoides demidoff
TCAGAGGTTGCCTTCAGCTTTACACTCAGGTGTCAATTCTAGCCTCTGCCCGCCCACTGCCTTTGTCTCAGCCGCATTTGCCCCCTGAGGGCTGGCGCTCCACCCAAGAAAGTTATGTGCGCCCTGCCTGTGGCCGCTGTCTGAATCCCAAAGGGATGGGGCTGGGATAGGTCAATGGGGTCAGTCCGCCACTCAAGACTCCACCGTTGCTGACCTGGCAGCCCCAAGCTGATCTCCTCTCCTCATGCCCGCACTACAGTCAGCACAGAACAGCACCAGCCCTTTGCCCCTCCACCTCTCCCAAGGAAATGCCCAGGAATCAGAACTCCATAGGTAATAAACCTCTGGATCTCGGAGTGGGTGGGTGGGGACTCGTCAGATTTCAATGTTGCAGGTGGGGAATATGTACAGATTTATACAGTTTTCCAGTTTGGTGCCTGGCCGGAGGATGCCGTGGCACACCAGCAGGGGTAGGAGGTCCAGTTTCTACGGGGTCTCTCCCATGGAATAGAGTGGGAGGAAGTTTGAACTCTGCTTGCTTGTTTGCATGGAGTAAACTGCGAGCCCTTGTTGCGGGGGAGGTGACTCCCGTCTGCTTAGTGGTGGATTCTGTACCTTTTGGTTGTATTTTTGGGGTCGCAGCTCGCCTCAGGAAGTTTGAATTGTGCTCCTCAATCTTCTCTCTTGGCCCTGCTCCAAACCATCAGCTAATTAGCTAAACTTCTGTCCTTTCAGCCTCCTTCTGGACGGGAGCTTCTGTACAAAGCTGGTTGCAGTCCGCCATCTTGGCTCCGCCCCCCAGATTATTTTTTAAATGAAGTTCAAAGTTTGCTTCTTCAAGGAAAGTCATATGAAGGACTGACAAGTTCTCGTGAATATTGATTTCTGTTAGCTTTGACAATCATATGCCATCAGACAAAAACAGATAAGTTTCCAGGACTTTTAATTAGAAAGAACATGAGGCATAGTGGCTTATGCCTGTAATCCTAATACTCTAGGAGCCTGAGAGAGGTGGATTGCTTTAGCTCAGGAGTTTGAGACCAGCCTGAGGAAGAGCAAGATTCCATCTCTAAAAAGTAGCCAGGACTTACTACAGCCTGTACTTCAAACTACTTTGGAGGCTAAGGCAAGAGGATCACTTGAGCCCAACAGTTTGAGGTTTCTGTAATCTGTGACACCAGGGAACTCTACCAAGGGTGACAAAGTGAGATTCTGTCTCAAAAAAAAAAAAAACCCAAAAACAAACGAACAAACAAACAAAACAAAAAAACCAATATATCTGTGAGTATCACTAACTTAACCTCAAACAAAACAGAAAATAATTATGTTGGATTGAACTAATACTTCGTGACTTTTTGTTTAAAACATTGCTGATTTTTGTGTCTATCATTGTGCCCGATAGCAGAAAATAAATTCTTATTGAACTAATACAAATAAATATATTTCCATAAAATAAGAATACTTACAAATGTTTTTCAAATTTTGTGAAATCAAGTAGAAAGAAAAATAAGTATTTCAAATATATTACTATAAGCAATAAGTAGCTCAAAAGATGGAAAAGCATTTCCTTGATTTCTGTAAAACAGAACAAAAAAAGAATCAGCAATGTTGCAAAGTAAAAGTCACACAAATTAGGTCAGTCCCAGTCCCATGTAATTAATTTCTTTTTTCTCTTTTTTTCTTAATTGTTGGGGATTCATTGAGGGTAGAAGAAACCAGGTTACACTGATTGCATTTCTTAGGTAAATTCCCTCTAAGAATTGTGTCTTGCTCTTAAGAGGTGTGTCACACACCAAGACCCCACCCACTCCCTCAGTCCCTCTCTCTGCTCTTCCTTTCCCCCACTCCCCACCATGTACTAGTTCATTAATTGTCCTCATATCAAAATTGAATACACAGGATTCATGCTTCTCCATTCTCGTGATGCTTTACTAAGAATAATGTGTTCCACTTCTATCCAGGTTAACACAAAGAATGTAAAGTCTCCATCTTTCTTAATGGCTGAATAGTATTCCATGTTATAAATATACCACAACTTGTTAATCCATTCATGGGTTGGTGGACATTTAGGCTGTTTCCAAATTTTGATGATTGTAAATTGAGCTGAGATAAACAATCTAGTGCAAGTATCCCTATGATGAAAGGATTTTTTTTTTTTTCTGGGTAAATGCCCAGTAATGGGATTGCAGGATCAAATGCGAGGCCTAATTTGAGTTCTTTGAGGGTTCCCTATACTTCCAAAAATGTTGTATTAGTTTTCAGTCACACTGGCAGTGTAAAAGAGTTCCTTTCTCTCCACATCCACATCATTATCTTCATTTTTTGAGGTTTTGTGATGTGGACCATTCTTGCTGGGGTTAGATTGCATTTCTCTAATAATTGGTGATGATGAGCATTTTTCCATGTTTGCTAGCCATTCATCTGTCTTCTTTAGAGAAGGTTGTATTCATGTCTCTTGCCCAGTGATACATGAGACTGTTGGCCTTTTTCATGTGGATTAATTTGAGTTCTCTATAGATCCTAGTTATCAAGCTTTTGTCTGATTCAAAATATGCAAATATACTTTCCCATTGTCTAGGTTGTCTATTTGCTTTGGTTGTTGTATCCTCAGCTGTGCAGAAGCTTTTCAGTTTAATTACATCCCATTTGTTTATTTTTGTTGTTGTTGCAATTGGAAGTCTTCTTTATAAAGCCTTTCCTCATGACCATATCTTCCAGTGTTTTTATATGCATTTTTGAGAATTTTTATCATTTCATGCCTCAAATTTAAGTCCTTTATCCATCTTGAATCAAGTTTTGTGAGTGAAAAAAAGTTCAGGTCCAGTTTCAGTCTTTTCATGTGGATATCCAGTTCTTCTAGCACCATTTATTGAATAGGGATTCTTTCCCCCGTGTATGTTCTTGTTTGGTTTATGAAAGATTAGGTGTTTGTATGATGTTAGTTTTGTTTCCTGGTTTTCTATTCAATTCCAAATGTCTGTGTCACTATTTTTATGCCAGTACCTTGCTGTCTTAACCACTATGGACTTGTGCACATAAGTACAACTAACAATCTGGTATGCTGATGTCCCTGGCTTTGTTTTTATTACTAAGAACTGCCTTAGCTATACAATTTCTTTTCTGGTTCCATACACAATGAAGAATCATTTTATCCAATTCTTGAAAGTATGATGTTGGTATTTTAGTAGGAATGGCATTGAATCAGTAGATTGCTTTGGGAAGTACAGACATTTTAACAATGTTGATTCTGGTCAGTGCCTGTGGCTTAGTGGGTGGGCTGGGGTCCTGACCCCATATACCAAGGCTGGGGGGTTCAAACCTGGCCCCAGTTAAACTGCAACAACAACAAAAAAAGCTAGGCTTTGTGGCAGGTGGCTGTAGTCACAGCTACTCAGGAGGCTGAGGCAAGAGAATTGCCTAAGCCCAAGAGCTGGAGGTTGCTGTGAGCTGTGACACCGTATCACTTTACTGAGGGCGATAGAGTGAGACTCTGTCTCTACAAATAAAACCAAAACAAAAAAAATGTTGATTCTTCCCAGCCATGAACATGGTATGTTCTTCCATTTGTAAATATTCTGTTATTTCTTTTCTTAGGGTATCATAATGTTTTTTATAAAGGTCCTTTGCCTCTTTTGTTATGTATATTCCTAGGTATTTCATTTTCTTTGAAGCTATGGTGAAGGGAGTTGTGTCCTTTATTAGCCTCTCATCTTGCCTGTTGGCATACACAAAGGCTACTGAGTTCTGCACATTAATTTTATGTCCTGAGACATTACTGTATTTTTTTTAATGACTGCCAGGAATCTTGTGGTTGAGTCTTTTGGCTTCTCTAAAAATAAGATCATATCAACAGCAAAGAGGGAGAGTTTGACCTACTCTGATCCCATTTGGATGTCCTTTATTTCCTTATTTTGCCTAATTGTATTGGCTAGGATTTCCTGCACTATGTTGAATAGTAATGGCAACAGAGGACAATCTTGTCTGGTCCCAGGTTCTAAGTGGAAACGCTTTCAGTTTTACTCCATTCAGTAAAATATTAGCTGTGGGTTTGTCATAGATAGCTTCAATCAGTTTAATAAGTGTGCCACCTATGCCTGTATTTGTCAGTGTTCTAATTAGAAAAGGATGCTTGACTTTATTGAGTGCCTTTTCTACATCTGTTGAGAGGATCATATGGTCTTTGTTTTTGCTTCTGTTGATATGGTGAATAACGTTTATGGACTTATGTATATTAAACTGGCCTTGCATCCCTAGGATGAAACCTACCTTAGGTTTATGATGTATGACTTTTTTGATGATAAGATATAATCTATTGGCTAGGATTTTGTTAAGAGTTTTGGCATCTATATTCATCAGTGAAATTGGTCTGAAGTTCTCATTTTTAGTTGGGTCTTTTCCTGATTTTGCTATCAGGTTAATGCTTGTTTCATAGAACATGTTGGGGAAGATTCCTTCATCTTCAATTTTTTGGAATAATTTCTTCAGTCTGGGAGGTTTGATGGAATTCTGTTGTGAAGCCATCCAGAACAGGACATTTTCTTGTTGGGAGTTTTTTTTTTTTTTTTTTTTTTTAGACAGAGCCTCAAGCTGTCACCCTTGGTAGAGTGCTGTGGCATCACATATCACAGCAACCTCCAATTCCTGGTCTTTTTAAAAATTATTAAATCATAGCTGTGTACATTAATACTATCATGGGGTACAGAGTGCTGTTTAAGTAATTCTCCTGCCTCTGCCTCCCTAGTAGCTGGGAATACAGGCCCCTGACACAATGCCTGGCTTTTTTTGTTGTTGTTGCAGCTATCATTGTTGTTGGCAGGCCCGAGCTGGATTTGAACCCACCAACTCAGGTGTATGTTGCTGGCGCCTTAGCCATTTGAGCTACAGGTCCTGAGAATGTTGAGAGATTTTGTATTGTTTCTTTGATCTCAGTGCTTGAAATTGGCCTGTTCAAAAGATCTATTTCTTCCTGGCTAAGTCTAGGGAGAGGGTGTGATTCCAAATAGTGATCCATTTCCTTCATATTGTCAAATTTCTTGGCATACAGTTTCTGTAGTATTTGGAAATAATCTCTTATATCTCTGTGGCATCATTTGCTATTTGTGATTTATTACTTGTGATTGAGATAACTAGATATTTTACTTTTCTATTTCTAGTTAGTCTGGCCAAAGGTTTATCTTTTTTTATATATTTCTTCAAAAACCAGCTCCTTGTTTCATTGATTTTCTGAATGATTCTTTTGTTTCAATTTCATTGATCTCCAATTTAATTTTGTATGTTTGTTTTTTCTTCTAGGTTTAGGCTTAGATTGTTCTTCTTTTTCCAATTCCCTAAGATGGCTTGTGAGTTTGTAGATGTGCTCTCTTTCTGTTTTTCATATGTAGGCATCTAAAGTGATAAATGTTCCTCTGAGGACTGTTTTGTTGTGTCCCACAGGTTTTGGTAGCTTGTGTCTTCATTGTTGTTATGCTCAAGGAAGTTAATGATTTCTTCTTTTAATTTTTCCTGCACACAACTGTCATTCAGCATATGGTTGTTTAATTTCCATGCCTTTGTGTGGGGTTGAACTTTTTTTTGGAGTTGAGTTCTACCTTTAGTGCCTTGTGGTCTGATAAGATAGAAAGTATAATTTCAATTATTTTGATTCTGTTGAGGTTTGTTTTGTGTCCTAGGATATTATCAATTTTGGAGAATCTTATATAGGGAGATGAGAAGACTGTATATTTTTTAGCTTTGGAATAGAGTGTTCTATATTGTTCTAGGGTTTCATTTAAGTACCTTATATCCTTGTTTAATTTCTTTTGAGAGGATCCATTTTGCTCTGTAAGAGGAGTTTTAAAGTCCCCTGTTATTAAAGAGTTATAGGATATCCTATTACTCAGATTAACTGAGGTCTGTTTCAAGAATCTGGGAGCATTTAAGCTAGGTGCATAAATATTTAGAATTGAAATGTCTTCTTGTTGTAATTTTGCCTTGACCAATATAAAGTGACCATATTATTCTTTTTTGACTTTAGTTGCTTTAAATCCACATGTATCTGTAGAGAAGATTGCAACCCCTCTTTTTTTTTCTGCATTCTGTTTGCCTGAAAAATTGTCTTCCAACCCTTAACTCTGAGTTTTAATGTGTCTTTTGAAGCTAGGTGTGTTTCCTGGAGACAGCAAATGGATGGCTTATGTTTTTTATTTCAAGCAGCTAATCTATGTCTCTTCAGTGGGGTTATTCAAACCATTAAACTTTATTGAGATAATTGATAAGTGTGGTAGCATTCTGTTCATCTTATTTTGTGAAAGCCCATTGCTTAGTTTTGTCTTTTATATCATTGTGGAAACTAGGTTCTGTCCTTTAATTTCTAGGTGCTTACTTTTCTGGTGGTTGATTGTGATGGTCCGTGTGTGGAACAGGTTGAAGTATTTTCTGTAGAGCTGGTCTTGTTGTGACAAATTTCCTTAATGTTTGCATATCAGTAAAAGATTTGATTTCTGCATCAATTTTTAAGTTTAGTTATCAGGATATAGACTTCTGGGCTGGTAATTATTCTATTTAAGTAGATTAGAAGTAGATGACCATTGTCTTTGGCTTGAAAAGATTTTTTATAGAAGTCTGCAGTCACCCTGATGGATTTGCCTCTGTAGATCAATTGGTGCTTACTCCTGGAAGCTTTCAGAATTTTTTCTTTTGTCTCTACTTTGGAAAGGTTATCACAATGTGTCTTGGAGAAGCTCTATTTGAATTCAGGCAATCTGGGGTCCTATATACATCTGAAAGGAATGTGTCAGAATCTTTGGTGACATATGGGAAATTTTCATTTATAATATTCTCTGATATGGCTTCCATTCCTCTGGGGAATTTTTCTTCCCCTTCTGGGATACCTATTACTAGTATGTTTGAATGCTTCATAAAGTCCCATAATTCTGTCAGTGAATGTTCTGTTTTCTCTCTCTTCTTTTCTGCCTCTTTAACTCTCTGGGTTATCTCAAGAGCTTTGTCATCTACCTCTGAGATTCTTTCTTCTGCATCGTCTAATCTGTTTTTGATACTTCTATTGCATCTTTAAGTTCCCTAATTAACTGCTTCAATTCCTTCATTTTCTGCCTCTTTAACTATCTGAGTTATCTCAAGAGCTTTGTCATACCTCTGAGATTCTTTCTTCCACATGGTCTAATCTGTTGTTGATACTCCTATTGCATCTCTAAGTTCCCTAATTGACTGCTTCAGTTCCTTCAGCTCTGCTATATCCTTTCTATATTGTTTTTTTTTTTTTTTGAGACAGAGTCTCAAGCTGTCCCCACGGGTAGAGTGATATGGCCTCAGCAACCTCCAACTCCTGGGCTCAAGTGAGTCTCCTGCCTCTGCCTCCCAAGTAGCTGGGACTACAGGCACCTGCCACGCCTGGCTATTTTTTGGTTGCATCTATCATTGTTGTTTGGTGGGCCTGGGCTGGATTCAAACCTGCCACCTTAGATGTATGTGGCTGGTGCCTTAGCCACTTGAGCCACAGGTGCTGAGCCCTTTCTATATTCTTCATATTGTTCATTTTTTATTTGATTCTGTTGTTGGATTTCCTTTTGGTTATTTTCCACTTTCTCAGTAATTTCCTTCATTGTTTTCTGTTTATTTTCCACTTTCTCAGAAATTTCCTTCCTTTTTTTTATCATCTGTGTTTTAAATTCCCCTTTTGTCATTTCTAACATTTCTTTATAGATGGAATCTTCGGCAGTAGCTACCTCATGGTCTCTTGGGGGAGTTGCTCTGGACTGGTTTTTCATGTTGCTAGGATTTTCTTGCTGATTTTTCCTCATGACTGTTTTCTTGTCCTAATTTTTCTTTCACTTCCTCTAACTCTTTACTGTGCCCCTGGCCTAAGGTTTCGATGAGTCCTTTTCATGCCAGGCCTGAAATGGTGAGTAGACGAAAAAGGAAGAAGAGAAAAAAGAGTATTTTTTTTTTGATATGACCTTTATTGAGCTTATCCACCAGAGTGGAAATAATGTCTGTATAAAACAAAACATTTGTTACTATAACTTCTGCATCACAATTAAAATCCAAACAGTTTTAAAAAAACAGTCAACTCAATCAAAACCCACTACTTCAGAATCAATAGCTTCTTTGAAACCACAGTAACACTTAAATATGGTTAAGACTTGAATGCAGAAATTTGTTTGGTTAGAAAGCTAATTAAACTTCCAACTTGCTCAAATACAATTACAAAAAGGCAAAAGGTATTTTTCACAGAGATGCAGTCCACTGGAATTACCAACACTGGACAGCTGTTAGAGTATTTAGAGTCCTGAGATAATAAGAAATCCAGGCATCCTTTAGACAATCTTCTATTGTCCTTTCTTTCCAATCAGAGATTTGTGGATGTGTGGAATGATACCACTGCCAGCAATTCTAACCTTGATGAGAGAGTCCAGTTCCTCATCTCCACAAGTAGCAAGTTGCAAGTGATGAGGGATAATATGCTTTACCTTTAAATCTTTTGATGCATTTCATGCCAGTTCAAGTACCTCTGTGGTGAGGTACTCCAGGATGGCTGCTCTGTACACAGCGGCAGTTGCGCCCACACATCCATGGCTGGTCGCCCTAGATTTCAGGTGTCAACGAATACGGCCCACCAGAAACTGCAAGCCAGCTCTCTGTGAGCAGGAAACTGCCTTTGTCTTGACCTTTCTGTAGTCCTTCCCAGACTTACCCCCAGCCATTTCGAATTTAGCTGAAGCTCAAACAAGCAAGGCAGAGAAAGGGCTAATCAGAGAGATAGCGAGCTCCCACCATTTATTCCTTCATCAGCAGTGAGTAAAATGTAATATCGACAAAAAGAAGAGAGGCAGAGAAAGAAGGAGTTAGGAGTAATAAATGTGTACATTAGGGTACTTTGACCCTACCTTCAAATCCCCCAACCTCTGGGGGTGCTGGGTTGAGTGGTTTCCTTGAGGTCAAAAGTTCTTTGCCAGCCTTTTCAGATACATTAACCAACCTCCACCAAATAGAGAGGAAAGACAAAAATACTATAAATCAAACAAAAACAAATAAACCAAAAACCTTACAAGATAAATTTGGGGAAAAAATAGTAGGGGAAAAATACTAAAAAAAATGAATTTCTTATTATTAAGGAAGACAACTATAGAAAAGTATATTTAAATTAGAAAAATGTTGACAATGTGGCACCTGTGGCTCAAAAGAGTAGGGCACTGGCCCCATATACCAGAGGTGGCAGGTTCAAACCTAGCACTGGCCCAAAACTGCAACAACAACAAAATGTTGAAAAAAGAAAAGAAAAATCTAGAGGAAAAATGTTGAAATGAATAAAAGAAATAAAAGAAACAAAACAAAAATAAAAACAAAGCAGTATATACATCTTACTGAATATTGTTTGGGCAACAGATGATCTTCTGGGGTATGAGATTTTAACCACAATGCTGATACAGCCATATGAGGTGGAGACCGGAGGTCTTTGCTGATTCATCAAACCCTGAAGAGTTGAAAGCATAAATCACTCCTCAGCCTGCTTACAAGACACTTTAAACCATTAACCTTGGCTAAGGAGAAGGAGAAGCTTTCCCAGGGAAGCACTTGTCACTGGAGTCTCTCCTGAAGTGGCTGCCTCCTTATCCAGTGAGTCAAAACCAGTCTCACTTTATGCACTAGAGGGCTGAGGCTGAAAGGCAGCCCTGCTACTGCCAAACACTGAAATATCTGCTCTTCCTCAACATTTCAGTCCCTGACTTTGGCGCTGCTCAGTCACTAGTTCACTATCCCAAAGTCTCCCAGCCTGAGCTCTGCAATGTGACCCTGAGGGCAGAGCCTTCAGGGGCAGTTCAACCACAATGGCTGCATATGTCGCCTGCAGCTGAACAATATTAGCCCTGTTCTTCTGTGGTTCAGTCCAGGGGTACAGACAATGCTTAAAATCATCCACACTCTCACCCAAATTCTCCCAAGGTAATTCAACCAAGTGCCCAAATCCAAAAAAAACCCAAACAGCCCACAGGTAAGTACTTCCCTGTTTGCAATCTCACTGCTGTGGATTACAGCTGTGGCAGCAAGAGCCTCAGACTGAACAAACACAACTGTTTGCCAGTTCTCTACTGCTTTTGTCCTCCTCCAGAGGACAGAAGTCTCATGCTGTCTCCCTGTGTTCCCAAAAGGATGTTTCTGGGCAGATCTCACAGGCCAGATATGCCTAGAGTCTTTTCTCTCTGATCTCACCATGCCTGGTTTGCAAAGAAGCTGTTACTCAGCATCCATCTTGCTCCCTCCCCTCTCATGTAATTAATTTCTATTCTGTTTGAGGTTAAGTTTGCAATACTCATGGGCATGTCATATTTTCTTTTAATTTTCTTTTTTTCCCTTCCTCCCTCCCTCCCCCCTCTCTCTTTCTTTCTTTCTTTCTTCCTTTCATTCTTTCTTTCACAGAGTCTCAAACTATCACCCTAGATAGAGTGCTGTGGCATCACAGCTCACAGAAACTCAAACTCTTGGACTTAAGCAATTTTCTTACCTTAGCCTCCCAAGTAGCTGGAACTATAGGTGCTCACCACATAGCCTGGCTACTTTTCTTTCTTTCTTTTTTGTCAAATTAAATAATAGCTTTTAAAAAAAATAAATCAATGCATCATTAATGCATTTATGGGGTACAATGTGCTGGTTTTATATATAATTTGGAATGCTTTCATCAATCTGGTTGATATAGCCTTCACTAAACTTTCTTAATTTTTGTGTTAATACTTTTATACTCTGTACATAATAGATTCGACATGAGGGTAATCAGTGGGACCATACCTAAGGTTCATTTTGCAAGGTCATAAGTTAATTTTTGTTTGTAGTTGTCATTGTAGTTTGGTAGGCCTTGGCTGCATTGGAACCTGCTGGCTCCAGTGTATGTGCCTGCCCCCCTAGCCACTGAACTACAAGCACTGAGACAGCACATCAGCTTTGTTATTAAAGTCCTGGAAATTTTCTTTTAGTTTGATGAGTTATAATCTCTAAAGTTATCAGAACTTTGTATTCAAGAGAACTTATTAGCCTTTCCACTACTAAATTTCCTTGAAGGAAAGTGGTCTTAGCCACTTAAAAATTTTTTCTAAGGTGACTCAAAATAACATAATTGTCAGCAATCTGGCCAACTAGAAGCAACTTCTTCCAGATATTCCTGTCCAGAGGGAAAGAAACTGGATTGAAGTGAACTCAGAGGAGCCAGAGGTGGGTAGTTGAACACAGGGAGAAGAAATCAAGGTGCACATTATCCCCACTGAGGTTAAGCTGTGAGGCTAAGAAGAAAGATAACAAAGATAAGGTAAGATATGACTACTCACAAGATGCCTGTTGCCAAGGGGACAGGAGACCTTGCCCCTACCTGGGAGGTCCATGGCGGACTTTCCTTGAGTAAGCAGAGAATAAAGGACCTCTCACCTCATCCCACAGGACAGAGCCACAAAGTACCACTCCTTATACATCTGGTAGGTTCCACCTCTGAGACCAGGTCCCATCTTACCTGGCACAAAAGTGAACAATATTCTCTCTAAGATCCTGAGGCCACAGATCACACTTCCGCCTGTCTTGGTGTCTTGGAAGACTGCACCCTGTAGAGGTCAGAGTGTTTGGCAAGTTAATGGAGATGCCAGTGCATTGTGTGGGTCATGAGAGCTGCTGCATGGCAACAGTAGCACAATAATTCTGACTTTGGTAGGGAGTGGTGTGATCTTTCCTGACTCACTTTCCCTCTAGAAAAGACTTTTCTCCACTTTCCTGGGAACTCTTTTGCATATTCTTGTCCTCTTATTGCCTGCTGACTCTCTGAACCATTTGAGTGGGTGTTGCTTGAGCTGGCTGTGGGAGTTTGGCTGAAACCCTCAGCCAGAGCTGTCCATGGATTCTTGTTCTCCTGCCACCACTGTCTGAGGCTGCAGGTTTATTACTTGTTTGACATTGTTTGAGTGGTGGTTGGGGGACTGCAGCAGTTGTTTGATGTTGTTTGAGTGGTGATGGTGGGGATTGCAGAAGTGGAGGATGGATTGAGTGGGTCTGTCTTCAGATTCCTCTCCTCCAGGTATCACAGAGCAGGAAGCACAGATGTTTGTATCTTTGTTCAACAGAGATTCCAGCAAAATACTGCAATTCCTTAGGATTGGACAGAGGGTAGGATGACATCAAGACAGAGCCAGGTTGTGCTATCTCAGTAAGCTAGCCCTAAGAGACTCTGACTATGGCCCAGAAAGAGATCTTTGCAAAGCTGTAGGAGAAAAGACACAATTACAAGCCCCAGCTTATTGGAGAAGAGGTGGTTAGCTCCAGTTCCTGGGGCCTCCAATTCTAGTCTCACTCCAATCAAGTCAAACATATTTGATTGCCAAATAGGTTACAGTGTTTCCAGTGTTTCTTAAGGGTCCCCAATTTGATTATATCTCAATAACTATTCAGGGAAGACATTTCATTTCAAATGAAAATGTACATTTAATATATTTTTAAAAAGCTGAAAATACTCATGGGAAAAGCCACCAGAAGAACTCTGACAACATGAAAAATCAGAGCAGATCAATTCACTCAAGAAATTACAAGGGAGATACAACAAAAAGTATCATCTATAGAACAATTGCTAAAATGTTGAAAGTAGAATTCAGAATATGGATGACAAATAAGATGACTGGAATTGAAGAGAAGATAAAAATAGAAAGTAAAAAAATTATTCAAATTTGTCTCAAGAAATGAATTAAAGTCAAAGTCACCACAGATATGGCCAGATATAACAGATTAAGGAATTGAAAGAGGCATTTGAGAAACTCCAAAACAAAATAGAGGCCCTCACTAATAGACTAGAACTTGGAGAAGAAAGAATTTCAGAAATTTAAGACAAGACTTTTGAACTATCCCAATCATTAAAAAAGATACAAAAGTCTCCATCTTTCTTTATGGCTGCATAGTATTCCATCATTGTATTTCTTGATAGGAACACTCATCCGAGAGGTTATGGCAATTTAGTGATTATTTATAAAAGCGTATATTGCACAGCAACTTCTGTAAAATTTAAGAAAAGTGACAGTGATGAGCTAATAGGGCCTGGGGACTTCCACTCTAACCACCTCCAGACGATTTCACAGCTGTGGCAGCAGAATTGAAAGCTGCAAAGGAGACTTTCTGTCCTTTGGAGCCACACTGGTTGTTCATCTCTTGTTTGTGAAAGGGTCCAGAGTTTGCTTTTCTAAAATACGCCACTTTGGCATGAGGATTATTTTGAGCTGAAGGCAACTGGAAATTAACAGATACAGGAAAAGTTCTCTGCCCTCTTGTTATCTTCCCAGAAGCAGAGCCTAAATGTCCCCCTTACCCAGCCTCCCGCTGCAGGATAAGGACAGCAACCCTTACGACTGGTGATGGAGAGCTGGCAGAGAGAAACCCTACTAGAATAGCCCTTATCTTTCATTAGTTTTCCACAAATATTTCCTAGTCACTTTCCCACAATTTATCACCCCAATTTCCCACAATTTATCAACCTTCTTTCCTTTGTCTAGTCGCTTCTCACAATTTACTACCTTTTGTTAAGATGATATGTAAGTCCCTGAGCCTAACGGCTTCTTTGAGTTTTTTACTTCTTTTGGGTGAAGCCCCCATGAATGGTGAATTAAAAACATGAATAAAATGTGTATGCCTTTTTAGCCTCTTGCTCTGTATTTTATCAATTTGATTCACAGTAGACCTTCCCACCTTCGTCCCCTCCTTCTCTTGGCTTCAAACAGAACTAAAATTATACACTCTATTAAATGCCAACCATTTGCCCCTCACAGGGAAGAGTGGCCCTTTTTAACTCTTAAACTTCCATGTGCGTTCAGATCACCTAGAGACGTTAAATGAGGATCTCTCTTCACCAGGTCTGGGGTAGGGCCTGACAGTCTGCATTTCTAATCAGTTCCCTGGTGATGTAGACGCTGCTGGATGGGGACTCACATTGAGTAATGAGGGATTTAGAGCATGTCTTGCAGTTAACTAGTTAACTGGAGGCCTTGTTAAAACCTAGATTGCTGGGCTCTGACAACAGAGCTGCTGATTTAGTAGGTGTGGCCTGAGGTCCAAGATGTTGCAGTTAACAAGTGCCTCCAAAACAGTGCTGCAGCTGCTGTGGGTCCAGGGAACACACTTTGAGAACCACTGGATTAGAGGCCAGTCACTGGCGCCAGATGCATCTAGAGTCCCACTTTGTCCCTGAGTAAGTTCAGCTAGTTTCTCAACCTCTGCACCTCAATTTCCTCGTCTGTAATTCCGGGATACTAATCCCCCCTATACTGGATGACTTTTGTGAGATGCTATGCCTGCATTATATAATGTTACCATCTTCCAACTAGGTCAGTGTTTAAAATGTGCACCTTTGCTGATGCTTTTCGGAAAATCTTTTGCGGGGCAAGGTGTTCCTCTCCCCAGGCATATCCAGAAGGGCTCTCTGTTTTCATTTGCTGTACTGTAGAAGGCCAAAGTCCTCACGTGAATTTTCATCATGCTGCTGAGTGCTCAGTGAGCACAGGGCCGCTGAGCATGGCCTGCCTTTAACCTGGATGCTCCGGAAATCCTTATAAATAAAGAATGCGGCCAAACCTAATGAGAACATCATTTCAGGCCGAGGTGAGGAGACTGGGCTCCCCCAGCTTCCCGGGAGGGCCTGCCCTCTGCAAGCTCAAAGGCTGCCCTGGCTAGCAGGGGCTAGAAAGAGCAGTTTCCAGCCTCCCAGGGGTCACTCTGTCTGAGTGCTTTAATCAGATGCAAGGCTGAAAGTAAAGAGAGGAAGTAAGCCAGCCTTTGCAGCCAGGTTTTTTTTTACCTGCCTGGGAGGTTGGGGAGGGAGCTTAGTGGGCTGGCAGCATTTCAGGCAGAATAGTCAGCAAGACCCAGAGACCAGAGCACTACCAGGGGGCCCAGCAGGGTGGAAATGCAGAATGGAGACCAGGCCTCTTTTGGCAAGCTGGGAGGTTGCGACTCAGTTACCTGAGGGAGGTATCTGTATTAGTACACTTTTGATTGCAAGTAACAAAAACCAACTTGCCTTAAGATAAAAGAGGATTTTGGTATAATTGTTTAGAATGCTTTGGTCCTGTAGAAAGATGCTGGAACAGGGCACAAAAAGGCCTCCAGACTCAATCTGACATCACAGTCCCTGTATGAACTTTCTCTGCTTTTACAGTCCCCATGGCCATAGGCCTATGCCACAGTACCCCAGCTGCCACAGTGACATGTTTTGGATTTTACTATCTCCAGAGAGATTGACTTTTTCTTAGTCTCAATTTCAAATGTCCAGGAAAGAGGCTCCAATTGGTCATCTTGGGTCAGGCACTCAGCATTGGTCCAATCAGATGCTGCCATGGTGGCCAGCAGAGACACATTGTCCAAAGTGGCTGCTGTGGCCCTCAGCTGTGATGGAAGTGGGGCAGTGAGGGGCTTCTTCATGAACCAGGCAGACCCTTTAAATGGACTGCCTCAGAGGAAGGACAATGCAAACTCCGGAGTCCCTTCCTCCCTGAGGTGCTCCAACTTGACCCTTCTCTTTAATACCTGTTATGTTCTCATCAGCAGTGGCGGGAAAAACAACGGTCGAGTCTGTGGTGGTGGCTGTGAGTGTGGGCTGAGCGGCTAGGGGCTGCTTCTCCTGGGACACAGGCATGTGACAACTTTGGAAACAATATTGAGCTTTGGAAGGTGACCCAGTACATAAATAGCAATGAGATCAACCTGGCTAGCACCATTTTGGGAGCTGAGAAAATCAATGGCAGTGAACTACCAGGCAAACAGTTATAAAACATGAAGAAATGCTTCCCTAAAAGTAGGGTTTTTAAACATTAAAAAAAAAAAAAAGCTAATGGAAATCAAAATATGAATATAAGGAAACATCACCCACCCTGTGATCTCACTGTTTTCCTTGTCCCCTCTTCCCTTTCACCTTTTGTTCCAACGCGCACAGAATCTTACGTAGTTTCAGAGAGTGTAAACAACATTTTATGCTCCGCACTATGTAATGAGTAATTTCCATGCTGTCTTGTTATCTTAGCTATCTTTATCAATATGACATTCTTCAAATTAAGTATGTTATACTTTACTCAGCACCTAATTAAGATCTGACTTTAAATTTGGGACTGTGGAGCAAGAAGGACTCATAGGAAATCATTGAGTCCAAGGAAAATGAACTTAGAGAGGCAGATGCCTCCCTCAAGAACACAGAGTTGGGTTAAGTCCAGACCTGGGACCAGATGTCATTCATTTTCTTTCAAGCGTAGTAGGTTTGATTATGACCTATCCAATGCCGGATACGGGTGCCTGGGTTTCATCTCACTCCAGGACTCTTTCCACCATATTGCATGACCTAATTAACATTTGCGAGGAGCCATTTCTTATTTTTCTGAACAGAGGACAGAGTGCTTTTTCAGCTCACTGTCATGGAAATAGAGGTTGTGAAGCTGAAATGAGTAATGGCAATTTAAAATCAGACTGGTTTTGTGACTGGTAGATAAGTCAGCATGCAAAGACATTTCTGTTTCCCAGGTTTGGCTGGCTTTCCAATGCCCTTTGCAAACTCCACAGGGATTTTAAGCTTTAAGTCTGGTTATAAGCTTATGCAAGCTGTTAGTCACCTTTTTAGATGAAAAGCACCACAGGCTAATGCTTAAAAATGTTCTGTGCTTCACTACAGATTCCTTTTGAGTCATTCAGCTATGGTATGATTTGGAGGGAGAAGTGATTGAACAGATACATTTCAAAACACATTTGCATTTAAAAACGGGAGTTTATCAGCTAAAAGAACTTACCTTGAAAGGTACACATGCAGAGAAAATTTAGAACAAGTAGAACAATTTAGACATGATAGCTATGAATTACCTAAAAGTTTAAAATGCTGGGGGCACTCGATCATGCAGAATCCCAGACATGGATTGAATCTTGAATATCTGGTGTTTTACTTTGGAAAACATACTGAAAAAGGAAATCTTGTCACTGCTGCATCTTCAGAGAACAATTCAAAATGTAGGCTGCATCAGCACAACTGTAAACCCAGAAACAAACCAGGGACGTGGCCTACGCTTTTAGTACAGTGGAGAGGGTGGGCTCTGGAGACTCAGGATGCTTGGGTTGGTATCAAGGTCTTACCATGTATTAGATATGTGAACTTGGCCAGATCTCAGCTTTTTCATCTGGAAAATGGGAAAATAGTCTTCAACTCAGAGAACTGTGTGAAATTGATTGTGTTAAATCATGTAATGGCGTGCCTCTCAAACACTAATGGGCAGGCCAATCACCCAGGATCATGTTATCATGCAGGAAGGTTTAGGGTGTGGCCCGATAGTCTGGATTTCTACCAAGTTCTGGGTGATACTTGCTGCTCTCTGCACCACCCTTGGAGTAGTGAGGATGCAAAGTGACTGTCCCATGAGAAACCTTCAACAGTGTCAGGTACCATTTGTTATCTTTCGGGTGGATTCCTCCCTTTGTTTTTTTCCTACTGTGCTACCATCATCTCTCCCCACTCAATCATCTTCTCTCTTTCCTTCTGCTCTTGAGAGGTCTTCCAGACCTTTCTGTTCCAGCTACACCTTAGCAGATTCTCAAAACTGACTGTGCACATACTTAAGGGGTATATGTGTGTAAGGAAGGCGGTAGAGGGGCTGAAATGGTCAACTCGAGTTTGGAAGGGGAGGTTCCATCTCCGCCATGTGATACACCATGACTTACACATACCAGTTAAAAGTAACTCAGTCTTTTCTGGGTTAGCATGACCTTTGGAGCAATTAGTAAGTCAATTTAAAGTTCAAGCCCTCTGTGGGAGATATCAGAGATGTCCCTTCCCTCCCCTATGCACTGGTGCCTTCAAGTAAGGGAAGCTTCTGTGTCCTCACTGCTTCCTCTGACCTCCAGATCAACTCTCTCCAGCCACAGCCTCTGTCCTTGTGCATCTGCTGTTGACATGTGCATGGTGGGTAACTTGGGGTTGCTCTCTTGGACCTTCAGGGCTTAATAGTCCTCTTTGTTGATGTGATGCCATCTCAGCCCTCACTGGCCTGTGGATCCTCTGGCAATCAGCCCTGTCGGTTGATTCAGGGAAGGCCCCTCACTCTCCACTCTGCATTCCTCACTGGGTGCACGCGAGAACTTCTGGACACATCCTCACCATGTATGAGCCGAGACATTTGGAAGACCTACTCTGGCCTGCTCTCTTCCTAAACATGCCACCTTGTCATTTTTACTTGCTATGGCTGCCTAGTGGCAGCATAGGGACAGTGTGAGATGGTCTCCCTTTGGAATTCCAAAGAGGAAGTGGGATGGATCCTCCCAGCAGGGATTTCTCTCTCACTCCACTCTTTGCCCTGAGCTGAGGCTCAGAGAGGGAGGGGCACTCAGGAAGCTGCTTCTTCCCAGGCTCCTCCAGAACTCCCTGCTCCTCTCTGGAAGGGCTTCTGCCGGCTGGAAATGGCCCTGTGTTCTCTCTTTCTTCTTCCTTATCCCATAGGCTCTTTGTTTTAGGGAGATCCAACTGCCATTTCCCTTAGGCAGAACATCTCATGCCATAAACATAATGATGGAAAGGGAAACATTTTGCTTGTTTGGAAAAAAAGATCTTATCAAAAACATTATCCTTATTACATATGGCTGCATATATAATAGAACTGAAAAATGAGCCTTTTTCCCCCTTTTCTTTGCCCTTAGACTAAGCTGTCATATTACATAACCTTGGAAACCTTCCTAACAGAGCGTTCCAGTCAGCCAATAATCATCCACAAGTTCTGGGCTTTGCGATGGAAACTCTATCACTGGAATAGTCAGGCCTGGGGAAGATTGGGAAGGAAAGAAGCAAGGCCTACCCCTCACATCCATACAGGCAAGATGAGTTTTAAATTTGGGAACTATATAATTGGAAATCACTCTAAAGGTTGAAGTCTACTACATCCTCCCCCAAATGGTCATTCAGCCTGGGCTTGCGTAACTTAATGCTGGGGAGCTCACTACTCCTTGGCAGTGAGTTGCATTTTTAGACTAGCCTAAGCAGCAGGAAGACATCGGTATGTTGTACCCAAACCTGCTCCCTGCAACTTGCTCCCCCACACCACATATTTAATTCCCATCCACACTGGTATCCCTGCAGATATTTGCAGGCAGCTGCCGTGGGCCCCATTATCTTCTCTTCTCCAGGTTTAATCTGCCCAGATCTTTACTATGGCAGAGCCTCTGGTCCCAGCTTGGTGGCTTTCTTCTGGATCCTTTCCAACTTAATGAGCCATTAAAAGTAAAAGGAGGTGACTTTGATGGAGAAGCCGCCCATGTCATTTTTTTAAAAATTGGAAACAGAAGCCGGATGCAAAAGTGCTGATTGCTGGGAAGCCTCAAGGTCCTGGCCCCCTGCGGCCTCCACTGTTCTCAGAAACTCTGGGTTGTCCTGGTGGGTACATCCATTTCTCTCCCCCCCTCTGAAACACACACACACACTCACTCTCTCTCTTCTTTTGCAGGAGTCATGGCTCAGCCGGCTGCTCAGAGCGGCCAGCTGCATGCTCTTGCTTTCCTGTTTCCTGGTCTAAACTACAGGTTTAACAAGAAGACAACAGGAGACGATGCTTTCAGTTGAAACACTGCCATTGAAATCTCATCGTTTTAAGAAATCTGTGAAAATATCCTGTTGAAAAGAGTTGGGGAAGTTCTGAAAGGGACTTACTAAAGCTGAGGTTTAGAAAACAATCCCCCAAAACAAAGCTCTCAGAAGGCTCAGAGGGAAAAATGTTTCTCTGCCCTTTTCCTGCCCTTGGGTCTCTCCGCCCTATTCTCCTCCAAGGCTAATCATAGAAACAGAAGCTCTTTTCCCCTAAGCCAGTTTATACAACCTCAAAATATACTCTAACTTTTCTTCTGCCTTTCTGTGTAAAAATTGGTCATAAAGATGTTATCTGACCTACCTTGTTTGACCATAGGTCAGGAGACCCCCATTCCAGAGAGGGTCTTGTCCCAAACTCAGAAGGAAGAAATTCATGCTCAGATTGGCCAAGAAGAATCTAGACAGGCATTGCTGGGCTTCCCCACTCAGTCTGTCAGTGTTAGGTCAAACCCTCTTTGTCTAATCATATTTCTACATGGCTGTCCATACTTCGTTGAACCTAAGTGTTAAAATGGACAATTTCCCCTGTATCTTTGAGATTTCATTATGAATGCTCTGTGTCATATAAAACTATAATCAGACAAACTTTGTATGCTTTTCCTCCAATAGTCTACCTTTTGTGACTTGATTTTTCAGCAAAACTTCAGAAGGGGAACATTTCTCCTGGGCCCTTGTGCTAATTCCTCCCCCATTTTGCCACCACCAGATGAACTGATGCTGCTTATTTGGATGGTGAATCCAGCAGAAGCTCCAACATAGGCCTGGATTGAGGAAATGGCATTTGAAAGAATGAAGGTAATAAAAACAACCGACATCACTGAGCATATTCTATGTGCCCAGTTTGGTTCTATCTGCTTTACACGTATGAACTAACTTAATATTTGTAAGTCCTGCCCTTTGCTCAAGGTCATGAGCTATGAAATGGAGCCAGCCTGAGCCCGTAACAGACCATGAGATCCTCAGCAGGAGAAACACCATCAGAAGCCACCCTTGATTTCTCCCCCACACCCAGAACAGTGTTTCTCAACCAGAGCCCCTGCTGTAAACACCATGTGATGCTGGACATGTATAATATTGTCGGTAATAACACTCAACTTGTGCCAAAAGATACCTGTAAGCAACCTATAAAGCAAACATATTCCAAACTTTATGGTTAATGTCTTCATGTCTCGGCTCCTTCATCTGTAAAATGGTGCTAATATACATCAGTGGTGCTATTTATATAAATAGAAATGTTGCTAAAGTTAATTTTTTTTCCTAATCTCCTTCCCCTAAAACAGATAATGCCAATCGGTTTCAAAACTGAACCACATCATTCATTCAAATTTGATGCTGAGTTTTGTTCTACTAAGACCTCCTTAGTCTGAAGTGTTTCTTTAGGGCAGCTGTTCTCAACCTGTGGGTCGTGACCCCTTTGGGGTTCGAATGGCCCTTTCGCAGGGGTCGCCTAAGACCTTCTTGCATATCAGATATTTACATTACAATTCATAACAATAGCAAAATCACAGTTATGAGGTAGCAACGAAAATAATTTTATGGTTGAGGGTCACCACAACATGAGGAATTCTATTAAAGGGTCGGGGCATTAGGAAGGTTGAGAACCACTGCTTTAGGGTTTTACCAGTGGGGTTGGCCCTCAGACCTCTCACAAGTGCCATGCTCCTGTGGATTTTTCCTTTCTGAAAAGTCCCCCATTCTCCCTGTCCTCCTAAGTTCTACCCATACTTACAAGTGTCTACTCAGCCTGTCTCCTTCATGAATCTCCTGACTATCAAACTCCACTTTGGTCTCTCTTTTTTGTCTTAATAAGAACATGAGCCAGTTAGAAGCCATCAATAAACATTTTTGAGCATGGATGCAGAGAGAAGGGAACACTTTTTACACTGCTGGGTGGGATTTCAAACTAATACAGCATTTTTGGAAAGAAATATGGAGAATTCTCAAGGATCTAAAAGTTGACCTTCCATTTGATCCTGCAGTTCCATTACTAGGTACCTACCCAGCAGAACAAAAATCATTTCACAATAAAGACATTCACCAGAATGTTTATTGCAGCCCAATTCATAATTGCCAAGTTGTGGAAGCAGCCTAACTGCCCATCAACCCCTGAATGGATTAACAAACTGTGGTATATGGATACTATGGAATACTATTCAGCTATAAAAGAAGATGGAGACTTTATATCATTTATGTTTACCTGGATGCAGTTGAAAGACATCCTTCCTAGTAATGTATCTCAAGAATGGGAAAAAAGTATATGATGTACTCGACATTATTATGAAACCAATATAAAAACACACTTCTTACGAGTGATAAAACACACATGTAGTCTAACAAGAGGGAAGGGGGGGAGAGGAAGGAGTGGAAGGGAGAAGATGTTTGATGGGAGGAGGGAGGGCATTTGATGGGCTCTCAACTAATGTGCACAATGCAAGGGTATATTTCTAATCAACTAAGAGTAAACTGTAAATGTCTTACCACAAAAAATAAGTAAGTGAGGTAATGGTTACATAAATCCATTTGATTTAAGCATTCCATATTGTGTATCAAATCATCACATTGTACCCCATAAATGTATAGTCATAATTTAATAAAAAATTAAAAAAGTAAACATTTTTGAGTATTTGGTTATGTGCCTGGGATGATTCTAGGTGGGGATTTCTCTACTTCAGCACAATTGACAATGTGGGTGGGGTCATTTCACGTTGTGGGGCCTGTCCCAAGCTTTATGAGATCTTTCACAGCATCCTGGCCTCTTCCTACTGGATGTCAGTGACACTTAACCACAGCCCAGTCATGACAATCAAAATATGTCCAGACTTTACCAAATGTCCCCCAGGTGGCAAGATCGCCCTGGTTAGTTGTCTGGCAGACACCATTCTGTCTATGTGGGAGAACTTGGGGAAAGCTTCTAATGGTGTTCCTACTGCCAAGGGTCTCACTGTCTACTTAGGAGTCAGCATTAACAGTCATGAATCAATATGTGCACAGCTAAGTACTAAACTGTGAAACACACCTCAATCTCATTTTTAGTTAAACTTGTGATTTTCTTTTTTGGGGGAGAAGAAGTAGTGAAAAGCTGAAACAAGCTTTATTAGAAAAGGTGGAAGATTTCTTTCATTGGAGAAGGAAAAGCCTGCGGAATATCGAAATAAGAAAGATTGGCATTGCTCTGCCCTGTTTGTCCCAGACAAGTGCAATTCTTAAGAAGTTATTACTTTTCAAGTATTGAAAGATTCGTTAATGAGAGAAAAATCGCCCATATGTCTCAGTTCTACTGACTCAGTTCTAGTGAGCAACAAATCTTCTGTCCAATTCCACTTATACATTCCACTTGAGACCAGATAGCTTTGAAGAATTAAGTAGTTTTTCAAGTGGATCCATAACCCATTGTTGCCCTGGAAATGTTTAATAACAGATTGTGGGAATGTTAAGATTAAGAGACACAACCTTCAGTCTTTTCCCAAGCAGTTTTATTACTGAAATGATTCATGCATGGGGAGTCATTGAAATTGATCAGTGGTGATTTATATTCCTGGCAGACAGGGCTTTCGAGGTTCTTTTCCTTAGTTGTTCAATGTCTATTGTCCAGTGAATGTTGCCAGTTGCTCAATGAAAATTTTGTTTAAGCCTATAGGAAATTCACAGTCCTGAAAATGTCCAAAAGCCTGTGGGGACTGGAGAGGTGATTCTGGATGCTGGTTTTAGCAGGCTGTATAATGCAGTAAAGCTAATCTGAGACTCCACGTGGCAGTCAATAGCAATTCAACGTGTGCTGAATGTAAGATTTAATATTAGCATAGCATTGTGACAAGTGGCAAGACACAACTCATCCTGGAGATGGAAGCCTTTCAGCAGATTTAGCATTTAGCTTCACCTGGAGCTGGGTGCAGGAGCTGGCCGCAGGAGCTGGCCTGAGCACCTGCAGCCAAGCTCGAGGTGGGCTCCAGCTCCTCCATTCCCCTGGTGTCCACTGTCATTTCTGAGTAGGACTGATGAAAGAGTTAATAGAATTTGTTTCTGCCTGACCATGTCTCCGAACTTTTGCACTGGAAGAGAGTTGGGAGTCAGTGGGTTCAACTCCTCATTTTGTGGGTGAAGAATTACAGGTCAAGAGTGGAGATATAATGATTATAGCAATAATACAATTAACATACATGGAGTGTTAATTACCTGCTAGACACTCTGAGTGCTCTACAGACACCATCTCATTTTATCCCTCAGAGGCAGATGCTATCACGACTCCATTGTTACAGATGAGGAAACTGAAGATCAGAAAAGTTTGTCACTTGTCTAAAGCCATGCTAAAAGTTAAGAGCTGGCAGTATTCAAACCTAGGATTCCTCCTTCACCGGGTGAGTGCTCTTTTAATTTTACTGGTGGAGTTTCTCATCTGTAGTCTCTTGCACTCTTTCCCTTCTCTCTTTCTCTTCCTTCCTCCTTCCCCCAACACAGGGACACTCCGCCCCTCAACTGGACCCAGCCCCCAGAGTCTGGGAGAGCAGCTCCCTACTTTCCAGAGCTCTAAGCCAGTGGAGGAGGTGAGTCCAGAGGGAGGAGTGTAGGAGTTAATGTTTATTAGTTTCAGTCTTTTTCAAAAATATCACACAGGAAGGAAGGGAGACCTAGACTCAGGGACTTGGGACAGCTGTTGGTGACTAGGAGACCTTTCTAAGCACACAAAGGGGCAGGCTATCCATGGATGGCTCTCAGTGGGGTGGGCCTTGTCCCTGTGATTTCTCTTTGGGTCAATTGAGAACCATGAACATGGGCAGCTGAGATGACCCTAGTCTGCGAAGAAGTAAGCTCAGGTACTTTGAACACCACAGAGAGCTTTTGTTGAAATTATAAAGGGATGAACTGGCACAGAAGAGAGGGTGAGTAGGGGTGTGAGTGGACCCTTGGGGGCTCCTGGCTTGGGCTCTGTCAGGACACCAGTGTTCCCGCTTTACGACCATTCCTTTACTTACCCACCTGTCCCAGCAGGCTGTGCACCTTGAGTGAGCAGAAACACTGTCTTCTTCCTTTTCTCCAAAGTGCCAAGATGGTGTCTGGCCTTTCTGAGTTACTCAGTGGAGATTTGTTAAATAACTGGGACATCTTTGACCTTGTAGTGTTAAGGAGTTGAACTTGGTGGGGGTGTATTTAGATTTATTTGGCCAAGAGAACTAAATGGGGTGAGGCAAACCCACATGTTATATAAATACAGTGACCGTATGTCCCAGACACTTTGGAACAAACTGGTTTCAAACAGTACATAGTCTCTCCACTTTTCCCTGTAAGTACACACCTATCTATTAGATTGTGTGCCCTCATATTTTGGTTTAGAAAATATGGACGGCAAAGTAAGGATGCCAATTAGTTATCTCACAGTGGCTGGGCTACTGATGTCTGTTTTCTCCCAGGTATCAAGAAACTTGAGACCCTGACTAAGCCACAGCAAGGCTGTGAGATAAGCAAGGACATAGCAGGGCTGAAGGCTTATTTAATTAATATCTTGTCCTGACCTATTTCTGATATGCAGGTTTATGCACCAGGGTTCTCTAGGGAAACAGAACAGTAGGCTGTGTTTTAGGGAATTTGCTCATGCCACTGGGGGGACTGGGAAGCCTGAAATATGCGAGGCAGCATGGCAGGTTGGAAAAAACTCAAGTAGGAGTGTGTATTACAGTCTAAAGAGAGATTCCTTCTTCCTTAGGAAACCTCAGTTTTGCTCTTAAGACCTTTCAACTTATTTATTTATTTATTGAGACAGAGTCTCACTTTGTTATACTCGGTTGAGTGCTATGGCATCGTAACTCACAGGAACCTCAAACTCTTGCCTCTGCTTCCCAAGTAGCTGGGACTACAGTCTCCTGCCACAACTCTTAACTATTTTCTTTTTTTTTTTTTAGAGATGGGAGTTTCACTTCTGCTTAGGCTGATCTCGAACTCCTGAGCTCAGGCGATCCACCTGCCCTGGTCTCCCAGAGTGCTAGAATTACAGGCATGAGCCACCACAGTTGGCCCCTTTCAACTCATTGGATGAGTCCATTCACCTTATCCAGGGTAGTCACCTTTACTTAAAGTCAACTGATTGCAGATGTCAACCACATCTATGAAATACCTTCACAGCAACACTTTCATTACTTTTTCATTAAGTATCTGGGAACCATTGCCTAGCCAAGTTGGCACACAAAACTAATCATCACAGCAGGCAACATTAGAACTGCCCACAATTTGTCCCAAGAGGATAATACAAAGGCTGAATAGTGGATTCGAACATCTCCTAGTAAATGTGGGAACAGCATTGCCCTAATGAACTGTGGTTCTCTTCCCAAGGGGGAATAGCCACACTCCAATTGACCTGTTTGTTATATCCAATAAGTTAAGTGACCAAAATCTGGGAAGAGTCTCTATAAGGGGACTTCTGCTCTTTTTTCAGGAGAGAGGTATAGATCTTTGAATAATACTTCCCCATTCTCTTCAACCTCTTCTTCCTCTTCTGTAGGAGGAAGGGACTCCTGATCTGATAGGTGTTCGAAGAGGCTATCTGCTATGAACCTTGATCTGCTATGAACTTTGAGCATCTTTACATGTTCTCTGTGTGTCCAGAATGCAAGACAAGTGCTCTTTACTCAGGCCATCCCAAGAGTTGTATTTGTAGCAGCAACCTTGAGAGAGAAGGTAATGTCTCTCCCTGAACAAAGAGCAGGCTTGTCTCCACTTGCTAAAAAAAGTAGTGAATTACTCAAGTGCAAATTTCTTCTCCTGTAACACAACTCTCTGTAGGTGTTTCATCTCCTGTAACACAGCTCTCTGTAGGTGCAGGGTCCATAACACCTATGTGAATAACATGTATCATGCTGATACTTTACTTCAGCTGTTGCATTTTCTGTGAATAAGAAAGTCATTTGTTTCTGACTCAGGAGTCTCATATTTTCTGCCAACATCCATGAAACAGTTACAAGCTCTTTGTTAGCTTGCAAGTAGGCTAAAATCTCAGATCCTTCACAATTCTTGGTGGTAAGAGGCCTTGATTTCCTTCAGACAATAGTATTAGTTCTGTAGTTCCAGCTCAGTGCCTCTTTTATGCAACCAAACTGACTGAGCAAGGGTCTGTCCTAGAGACCAAAGACTCTCTCCTTTCACAATCTCATTGAGGAAGGAAATTATAAGAATTTTTTTTTTTTTTTTGCCTTCCAGCTGTATATTAAGAAAGCTGATGTTTTGATTCCCAAATGGTTTGGAACCTAGAGGGGATAAGAAGAACATATCTGAGCTCTTCCAGAAATCCCAGCATACATGGTGTGCCAGGGTTTATGCTATGATCTGCGGTGTCATAGTAAAAAAAAAAGGCCCCCACCTTCTTGGAGCTTATAGTTTAATGGGAGTGGGGGTTTGCCCAGATATTAAGAAGATAATTACAGAGCACTGAGAGCTGCAAGAGAAGACTGCTTGTGACCTTCCTCTTCAAACACTTTTTCCTTCCAATTAACCTCTAAGATCATGTTTTTATCACTCTGATTGGATTTAGGTAATCCCTAAGTTTGCATGAATAATATATTTACAAACCATTCCTTAAGAAGGGTTATTTCTGCAATGGTTATGCTCATCATTATTTGTACTGTACCAAGTTCATCACAGAAAGGGACTTATCTCCATAATATTGGAGTAACTTATGTTTTGACATTATCATTATATAATAACAACCCAATGAACCAGACAGAATATAATAAAGTTTATCATATGATTTATATGATTTAGTAAGTTATGTTTTGACATTATAATTATATAATAACAACCCAATGAACCAGACAGAATATGATAAAGTTTATCATATGATTTATATGATTATAGTTTAAATATAGTTAAATTTAAACTATAATGGGACTGTTTAAATTATTTTAAAGTAAATAATGCACACACTAGATCTTTAAGCGCAATCTGAAATTCCAGTTTCATTATATTTTTCAGAAAAATACAATCAGAATAGAGTAGAAACTCTGGATTCCACAGATCCACATTTGTCTGTCTACCCGTGAAATGTTCAGTCACTGTGACAGGCACTGGGATTATAAGGGTAACTAAAAATAAACTTTTTAAAGGAGAAATGTAGTTCAATCATACAAGTAAAGAAAAGAACTAAATTTTGTAGAAATCTTATTAGTACTTACTGGCTAGTTGTTTAATGAAATAGCCCTCAGGGTTACAGAAGTCTTGGAGCATAAAAATTTTCTTTTTGACTGCTTAAATATAGGAAGAAGCCTCTATACTCTCTTGTAGGAGCTGATAACCCAAAAGTAATAGACATCCAAATATTATTTGTACTTTTGTTATGATCTCTATGCATTTCTGAAATTAAATTTGTAATAGAACACATAATTCAATTTTGAAACGTTTGAATTTCTACTATACACAGGACCTATGGTAGATTCTCTGGGAATATAAGACAAGATCTATGCCCTCGAAAAATTTGACATCAAGTGAGGACATTAATTTTCATTATCATCATAAATTTATGAGTCTCCTTGCCAGGCAAGGGACTCCCTTTTCAACATGATGACTTTCTTATGGCTTTTTGTGATATTTTCATCAATAGTATATTGACTATAGTATTTCAATATTAACCCAAATTGTTAGTCAAGATATCTACATGAAATGAGTGAAAAGCTAGAAGGAAGTGGTGATAAGAAAGAAGGAAAGAAATTCACAGAAATTGACACCTATATTGAGAACTTTTTAAACTAATAAATTCACAAAAGAATCCAGGAAGTAAGTATTGTTTTCCTTCCCCTCTTGTTAGCAGGTGATAACATTAAAGCTCAAAAATATTAAAACATTTCCTTAATTCTATATAAAAAGTGGCAGAGCTGGGATTTTAGCTCCATTGAACACAAAGCCCAGGCTATTTTTCCTATACTATATTTGCCACCTTCCAAAAATATATGTGTGTGTGAGTGTGTATATGTGTGCATTTTCAGACAAGCAAATAAAAAGTAAGTGAGAATTTAGAAGGCAGTGAATAAATTTTTTGTTACCAGGCATTTAAAAATAAGCTAGTAGGCTTGGGGCCTATAGCTCAGTGGCTAGGGCACTGGCCACACATACCCAGACCAGGCCAGCTAAAACAATAATGAAACTACAACAAAAAAATAGCCAGGTGTTTGTGGCGGGTGCCTATGGTCCCAGCTACTTGGGAGGCTGAGGCAAGAGAATTGCTTAAGCCCAAGAGTTTGAGGTTGCTGTGAGCTGTGATGCCATGGCAGTCTATTGAGGGTGACATAGTGAGACTGTCTCAAAAATAAATAAATAAAAATAAATAAAAGCTAATGTTCCAGATGAGTCAGAATCAGCACAAGAACATCAGAAGTATGAAAAGTCACAGTGAAAGAATGACCCCCTCCCAGCATCACCCCAGCTCTCCATTAATGGATCCCAACAAAAATGAAAACACTGAAATGGTAGATAAAGAATTTCAAATATGGATTGTTTAGGCGGTTCAATGAGAACAAGAGATAATGGGATAGCAACTCAAAAACCCCAGAAATAATTCAGGAAATGAATAAAACATTTACTAGAGAGATAGATATATATTTTAAAAATTAGAACTTCTGGAAATGAAAAATTCATTTAGAGAAACACAAAGCACAGTGGAAAGTTTTAAGAATAGGCTAGACCAAACAGAAGAATTTCAGAGCTTGAAGACAACTCTTTTGAATTAACCCAGTCAGTCAATGAAAAGAACAACCAAGAGGAATGAACAAAGTCTGTGAGAAATAAGGGATTTTGTAAAATGGCCAAATGTGTGAATCATAGGTATCCTTGAGGGTGAAGAAGAAAGCAAAAGGCCTGAATGACCTATTTGAGGAAATAATTGAGGAAAACTTTCCATGGCTTGCTAGAGATTTAGACATCCAGATACAAGAATCAAAATGAACACCTAGGAGATTCATTGCAAGAAGGGCATCTCTGAGGCATGTAATCATCAGACTGGCTAAAGTCAGCATGAAAGAGGAGCTCCTATGAGCTGTGAGGTGAAAACATAAAGTAACTTACAAAAGAAAACCCATCATGTAACAGCAGACTTCTCAACTGAGACCATGCAAGCCAGAAGTGATCATGGCCCTATTTTCAGTCTTCTTTGACAGAACAAGTGCCAGCCTAGAATTTTGTATCCTGTAAAACTAAATTTCACTTATGAAGGAGACTTAAAGACTTTCTAGACAAGCAAATGCTGAGGGAACTTGTCAAGACCAGACCTTTCCTGCAGGAAATACTCAGAACCACATTATACATGAATCAGGCATAATTAGACACTCACTAGTGTAAAACCACCCCAAACTCAGAGCACATATATAACACAATAGAGCAGAGGTAAAACAAAGCTAATAGTACCTTGACACCAAAACCAGGGCAGAGCACAACAACAAAAAGAAAACTACAGACCAAAATCCCTTATGAACATAGATGCAAAAATCCTCAACAAAATGCTAGCAAACCAAATTTAACAGCACATCAGGAAGACAATCTACCATGCCAAGTGGGTTTAATCCCAGAGACGCAAGGTGGTTTAATATACACAAATCAATAAATGTGATTGACCACATAAATTGAAGTAAAAATGAAGACCATATGATCATTTCTATAGATCCAGAAAAAGCACTTAATAAAGTATCACTCCTTCATGATAAAAACTCTCAACAAACTAGGCATAGAAGGAGCAAACCTAAAAATAATAAAAGGCATATATAACAAACCCAAATCGACATCATGTTGAATGGGGAAAAGTTGAAAGCATTTCCCCTAAGAACTAGAATAAAACAATGGTGCCCACTGTCTGGGACATTATACAACATAATACTGGAAATTCTAGCCAAAGCAACCAGGCAATAGAAAGAAATAAAGGCTATACAAACTGGGAAAGAGGAGGTCAAAACTATCCCTGTTTGCTAATAATATGCTCTTGTATCTAGAAAACCCAAAAACTCCACAAAAAGACTTCTAGTATTGATAAATAACTTCAGCAAAGTCTTAGATTATAAAATCAATGCACACAAATTAGCGGCATGTCTATATACTAATAACAATCAAGCTGAGAGTCAAACAGAGGACATAGTACCATTTACAATAGCTGCAAAGAAAATAAAACACCTGGGAATATACTTAATTAAGGAGGTAAAATATCTTTATAAGAAGAATTACAAAACACTGATAAAAGAAATTATAGAAGACACAAACAAATGGGGAAAAAATCCCATATTCATGGACTGGAATAATCAACAGTGTTAAAAAGTCTATATTGCCAAAACTGATTCACAAACTCAGTGCAATTCCTATCAAAATACCAATGTCATTTTCCACAGATCTAGAAAAAAATAATCCTAACCTTCATATAAAACCAAAAAAGAGCCTAAATAACCAAGGCAATCCTAAGCAAAAAGAAAAACATTTGGAGGCATCACACTATCTGACTTATGTACTACAAGGCTATGATAACCAGAATAGCGTGGTATCGGTAAGAAGGTAAAGATGCCAGAACAGTGGAAGAGAGTAGAGAACCCTATAAAAAAACCATATAGCTATGACCAACTGATCTTTGACAGTGCAGGCAAAAGCATACAGGAAGGATGCCCTCTTCAGCAAATGGTCTGGGAAAAGAATGGCCACATGTGTAAGAATGAAACAGGATTCCTATTTCTCACCACATACAAAAATTTAACTCAAGATGGATTAAAGACTTAAATGTAAGACATGAAACCATAACAATTCTGGAAGAAACTGTAGGAAAAACTCCTGTAGACATCGGCCTGGGCAAAGAATTTATGACTAGGATCCCAAAGACAAATACAGCAATAATGAAAATAAATAAATGAGACTTAATTAAATTAAAAGATTTCTGTACAGCAAGAGCAATAATCAACAGAGTAAATAAACAATATACAGAATGGGAAAAGGTATTCACAAACTATGTATCTGGCAAAGGACTCATGTCTAGAATCTACAAAGAACTCAAATCAGCAAGAGAAAAATGAATAACCTCATTAAAAAGTGGGAAAAAACATGAACAGAGATCTTTCAAAAGAAGATATACAAATAGCCAATAGATACATGAAAAATGCTCAACATCACTAATCAACAGGGAAATGTAAATTAAAACTACCAGGAGTTACCAATTTCCCCCTGGGCTTACCAATTTACTGGCAATTACTAAAAAAATTAAAAAACAATAAATATTGGCATAGATGCAGTGGAAGAGGAATGTTTACACACTGTTTGTGGGGTTATAAATTAGAATAATCTGATTGGATTATTCCAATTTCCAGTATGGAAATTCCTCAAACATCTAAAAGTCAGCCTACTGTTAGATCTAGTAATCCTATTTCTGGGTATCTACATAAACAAAAGTCATTTTACAATAAAGACACCTCTACTTGAAGGCTTATTGCAGTATAAATCATAATTGCAAAGATGTGGAATTATCCTAAGTTCCCATCAATTCATGAGTGGATTAAGAAAATGTGGTGAGCAGTGCCCTGGCTCAAAGGAGTAGGAAGCTGGCCCCATATGCTGGAGGTGGTGGGTTCAAACCCAGCCCCGGCCAAAAATAAAAAAGAAAATGTGGCATTATTGTACCTACTATGACCTGATAAGATAGAGTCGGGCCCCCACTTAGATTAATTAATTAGTAATTTATTTTACCTGCCACAGAGGTAGTCAGCTGCCAAGTACGGGTGTGGGTTGCCTTTTATGGGTCTGGTTAAGGGGGGTTACAGCTCAGGTAGTCATGGATACAGCAATGGTTACAGTAATACAACAATGATTAATACAGCTTTGGCTGATAATGGATACATCTCATATCACAATGGTTATGGTTATACAACAGTAATTAATCAAGTCTCAGTGAGTTTTCCACCATTTTTCATCTACTGAGAACTTGGGGGTTTTGTGAAACTTGGGACTTTTCTTCCTTTTACCTGAAGCTTATTCTTGGTAACCCGAGGGGGAAGAAGGGTGCCTGGGAACGTGGCTGGGAAGCACGTTCTCAGCCACCCTGGGGGGAGGAGGGACTTGCCTTGTTCCTGGAGTCAACTCTGGGGAGAGGGGTGAAGAGGAGGGAAATGGGGTGGGAAGCTGGTCACAACAGCACATACCATGCAGTACTACTCAGCCATAAAAAGGAATGAAATAATGTCATGTGAACTGACCTGGATTGAACTGGAGAACATTATCCTAAGTGAAATATCTCAGGAATTGAAAAACAAACACCACGTTTTCACTAATATGTGGGGCTATACAATGGGTACACATGGTTATAAAGTGGTGTAATGGACATTAATTAGAAAGTAAGAAGGAAGAAGGTTGGGGTGAGGGATAAAAATATATCTATCTGGTACCATGTATGCTACTCTGGTGACAGGCACATTAAAAGGCTCTGTCTTCTGCGATTCATCCGTGTATCAAAGCATTTGAATCCCCCAATATTTTTAAATTAAAATTATTTTTAAAAGCTAAATAATTATTGAAAGAGATAAAGAAGGGATTACAGCCTTGCATGAGGTTGGAGAGTGATATAAAAATCCCTTTCAACACTGAGATTCGAATTCTATGAAAACATGAGTAGGATTTGCACGCACTTCTCTCTTCTTGGAATCCTCTGTATAACATATAGTCCACACCGAATGGAGAGAGTCGTCTTTGTAGATAACAGAAAAAGCCAGACTCATGGGCCTTATCACTCTATAACTATTAAGGTTTGCAGCAATTCACCCCACTGATCATTTAACTTGTTTTGCATATGTGTTTCCCATTTGTTTGTTTCTCAGTCCTTGCAAATCAACTATGTCAACTTTGGAGGAAAACCAATCTCCTTTTGGCTTAGAAGAAGCCCCTTTCCCAAGGGGAAAGAGACAATCAGATTTCAGGCTCTGTTATGAACTAAACATCTGTGTCTCTCCAGATTCACATATTGAATGCCTAACCCCTAATGTGTGGTATTAGGAGATCGGAATTTTGGAAAATAACTAGGTTTAGATGACATCCTGAGGGTAGAGTCTCTGTGATGGGATCAGCGTTCTTACCAGAAGAGGAAGGGAGGCCAGAGTTCTCTCTTCCCTGTGAGGATACGGTGAGAAGGTAGCTGTCCACAACTAGAGGGGATCCTTCATCAAGAACTGGATCTGCTAGAACCTTGGTCTCAGACTTCCCAGACTCCAGAACCATGAGGAATAAATGTCTGTTGTGGGACATTTTGTTCTAGCAGCCTGGGCTGAGTGAGACAGACCCCTAGAGGCGATTGTTACAACTCATTCTTAAGAGTTTGGGCTGGTGGTTCTATTGTTTGAAGAAATAGACCCTTTGTGATTAGACCCTGTGAGTTGCAGAGATTGAAAAAGAGTGTGATTCCTTGAGCAGAGAAAGGCGGAAGGAGAAAGTGGGAGAGCAGTGAGAGTCTCTGACCTGAGGGATGGGACAGCTGGCCCCTTGGGAAAAAAGTGCACATGGGGCAGGATCTCTGAGCTCTGGGCGCTGTGACCTGGGGGCCTGAGCCAGTGGCCTCGCTGGCTGAGCTTACCTGTATGATGGCACAGCCTCCTTCTCCAAGTTCTGAGGACCACCTTCAATAGTCTGTCCAAATGGCAGTGAGGAACAATGGTGGGGGAGACTGAGTGGACACTAGACCTTGCCCTGGGCTTGGGAAATCAGGTGTTCCTGTCTATCCTTTGAACTGTGTAAATCTCTAGGGTTTTTTTTTTTGTTGTTGTTGTTGTTGTTTGTTTGTTTTAAAAACATTCATAGGAAGGAACAAACCCAGGAGGGAATCCAGCAGGCAAGGCTGACCAGGGTAAATTTGAGTAAAAAATAGTTGCTAAGATCTGCATCAGGAAATGGTAGAGCAGCTGATCCCATAGGGCAGCCAGGGTCCCTTCTTCCTTGGGTGGAAGAGACCCGCTGAGACAAGGAGTTAAAGCAGTCCCGTTGGTTATATCCTGATTCTTTACAGTGGCTAGCCAGCCATGGTCTTTGCAGAAAACTCATTATCTTTTTTTTTTTTTTTTTTTTACAGAGTCTCATTTTGTTGCCCTTGGTAGTGTGCCCTGGCATCACAGCTCACAGCCACCTCAAACTCTTGGGCTCAAGTGATTCTCTTGCCTCAGCCTCCCTAGTTGCTGGGACTACAGGTGCCTGCCACAACACCCTGCTATTTTTAGAGACGAGGTCTTGCTCTGGCTCAGGCTGGTCTCAAACCTGTGAGCTCAGGCAATCCACCTGCCTCGGCCTCCCAAGTGCTGGGATTACAGGCATGAGCCACCAGAAAACTCAATACCTTTATTTCACTTGGTCTCAGATTTCTCAGACTTGGTGTCTGAAGAATAAAAGAAAATTCTAGGTGGAAGCTTTATTTAAATTCTGAAGAGTAGTTATCCTTGGAGAAACAGTGTTCAAACATTTGGATGTTTGTGTTTTGGGCAGTTACAAACAACAGCAGTCATGACAACAACAGGCAAATACAGATCTAAAGTTTTAACATTTAATATGTTGTGTTTTGTTGTTACATAGACTTACAAAACAGAAACAAAAGCAAAAACTCCCAAACAAACCAACTCTGTGGTGCATGATGTGATTGGGCAATGGGTCTTTGTAAGCAGCCAGGGAAATGCTCTGGTGGTTTTAGAGGGAAGGGAGAGACAGGCTGGGAAGGAAAGGTGGTGGCTAAAGCCCCTGACTCCAGACACCCTATTTATGTCCTGCAGGCCAGTTTGTTGAGGAAGTAAGAGTGCATGCTGAGGGGTGGGAATAGGAGGTGTCTGTCTTTTTCCCTTATGGTCTATTAGTTACTCTCTTCCTCTAGGCCAGGCACTGAGTTTCACTCATGCCCAGCAAACGCTTACTAAACCTGAGCAAGTGTCCAGAGAAAGACCCAGGGGCCTCAAGTCTTGTCATCCAGATATGCTGTCTCTGCTGTCTGTCCCTGAGCTTCGTTTCAGCTTCCCTGACTTCTGGGTTTTGATTTCTTTCTCGTGCCAAGACTCCATTTCAGAGTGTTTGTGCATCTGACCATCAACGCTGGAAGTCCCTTTGTTCGCATCATTCTACATCTTTGTCAGCTATGGGGCCGATGGCAGCTCTGTGAGGTCCTGGGTAGCCCAGGGGGAAGGAGCCCTGCAGGTCCTAAGGACAGGCATTTTCCTTCTGTTTTGGTCTTCCCCTCAACTTCAGCAGTTATGTCACCAATTCTACTGATTCTACCCTGAAGCCATTGCTCCCCTCCCTCCCTTTGCCTCCACCCAGGCCTCTCTCACTTCTTACCTGGGCAGCTGTGGACCATTGTAACTCATGTCCCTGGCTGTAGATTCCTAATCCATTCTCTGCATGGCTACCCCAGAAATTCTTCTAAAGCATGTCACCTTACAGCTTCAGAACTTTCTCATCACCCTTGGGACACTTTGACTATCCACTTCCTCCACCTGGAATGCCCATCTCTTCCTTCCCTTATGGAAAAGTGCTTATCTTTTGTCCTTGAGAAACCTCCCCAGACATGTCTGGGTAGAGTTAGTTCCTTTTAATCACTTCTTTTTGTTTCCACTCCATTGCAAAATAACTGTGAGCTCTCACTGAATACTGAGGAGCTCTCTCCCTGTGCCCAGTGATGTCCAAACACTTTCCATGCATTGCCTCATTTTATCCTCCCAGGGGCCTTATAAAATCTGTACATCTGATTGATGTGATGGTTAATTTTATGTGTCAACTTGACTGGGCCATAGAGTGCCCAGACATTTGACCACACACTGCTGTAGGTGTTTCTGTGAGACTGTTTTTTGATGAGATTTAAATTGGTAGACTGAGTAAAGTAGATTGCCTGTTCTAATGTGGCTGGCTGGGCCTCATTCATTCAACTGAAGATCTGAATAGAAAAAAAAAAAATAAGGCTGAGCAAGAAGAAACCTTCCTACCTGATTGCTTGAGCTCAGCCATTGATCTTTTTTGGTCTTTAGATTCAGATGAAAAGTTGGGCTTTACTTGGACCTCAAACCCATTGGCTTTTATACTGGAACTTATAACATCTGCTTTTTTGGTTATCAGACCCTCAGATTTGGACTGGAACTACACATTGGCTCTCCTGGGTCTCCAACTTACAGATCTTGGGACTTCTTAGCATCTGCAATTATATGTGCTAATCCTTATATTATATATGCACATAGTCACGTACCACATAATGGCATTTAGGTCAATGATGGATGTCATAGCATACACGATGGTGGTCCCATATGATGATAATACCCTATTTCCACTGACTTTTCCCATATTTAGATACTTTTAGAAAAACAAAGACTTAGCATTGTGCCACAAATTGCCTACAGTATTTAGTGCAGTAATGTGCTATATAGGTGTGCAGCCTACAAGCAATAGGCTGTACCATACAGTCTGGGTGTGGGGTAGGCTGTAACATGTACAGCTAGGTCTGCGCACATGCACTCTGGGATGCTCACGTGGCAATGAAATTGCCTGACCCATTTCTCAGCACATATCCCCACCATTATGCAACTCATGTCTGTATATATACAGGGTGGCCATAAAGGTCATGTGCAAACTATTCAAATTGCACATGGACTTTATGGTCACCCCTGTATATCTCTACACTGGAGAACCCCGACTAATGCAGCTGTTTCTATGACTCCTGGTTTCTAATGTCTCTTCCCACTTGACTTGCATTATGGGTAGAACAGGCTCTGTTTAATTCTAAAATTACATCATTCAACTATAAAGAGACAATCATCACAAATTGCTAAGTTTTGTTTCGGGGGCAGGTGTTATGTAGGGAAAAAATTATTTATAATTACATAGTCTTAAATTAATACTTGTTCCATTTAAGATAAATCATTAATTAATTGAGTAGTTATTGAACATCTGCTGTGTGATAGGATTATTCGAAAGAAGCAAAGACTCTTGCTTTGGGTGCTTATGTTTTAACTAAGGAATATAGACAATGAACATGACAAATAAGTCCAACTGTGTTGTACGTTAGTTACAAATACTAAAGAGAGAAATGAAGCAGGAAAAGGGAATGGGGAGGGCCTTAATTTTAAACAAGAAAGCCAAGAGGGGCTGCATTGAGAAGTGCATTAGAGAAGAATGAGAATGTACTAGTTTCCTGCCACTGCTGTAACAAATGAAGGGACAGAAGTGGAGGGACTTAAAACAACATGGACTTATTGTCTTACAGTTCTGGAGAAGAGACATCCAAAATTGGTCTCACTGAGTTAAAACCAAGGTGTTTGGGGGGAGGGGGAGCTGTGCTTCTCTTGGGGGCTCTAGTAAAGAATACATTTTCTTGCCTATTCCAGCTTCTATAGCAGTGTTTTTCAACTTTTTTTTAAAAATCTCACAGCACACTTGAATTTATAGTTAAACTTTCAGGACACACTTAAATTATATTGATCCAAAAAAAAAAAAAAAAGAATAAACCCACATACTTACTCTGCTTTGAAATTCTTTCAAAAATAATTTAATTTTAATTTAAAAATTTCATAGCACACCTAAGGTCCTTTGATGGCACACTTGTTGAAAATCACTGTTCTGTAATCACTATTCTATAGGCTACATTCCTTGGCTTGTGGCCTCTTCCTACACCTTCAGAGCCAACACCATCAGGCTGAGTCCTTCTCACACTATCACTTTTTTGGTTCCTCTCTTTGTCTCTGCCTTCCACTTATGCAGACCCCTGTGATTACATCAGACCCACTTGGATAATTCAGGACATAGGAGACCAAAAATATGCCACTCTGAAACATGACTGTAGCACACCAGAATATGCTACCCCAAAATATGTCTCTTAGCATAAGGATTATTTTGAGCTGATTATTTTGAGAAACTGCAGACACAGGACAAACTCTAAAAACAAAGAGTAAAAGTTACCTTTTTGTAAAGGAAATGTATTTCTCTACAGGAAATCTCCATTGAATGTCTCCAGTCTATACATGAAGAGAAGGGTAACTCCAGACCACTGGAGAGGCTTCTCTTAAATCATCAGAACCAACCTTGCTCCTGTTTACTGTACGTTTCCTGATCCTAATTGGCTTCCCTCACACCCTTCTTTCTTTGTTTCAGTTAAAGATGGTATTTAAGTTTGGAGTAAAAGTTACCTCTTGGAGATTATTTTCCCCTGGGTATCTTCGATGACTATTAAAGTATACATGTTAATGAACTTATATTTGCTTTTCTCTCATTGCTCCGTCTGATGCTATGGCGATCCATCCAAACTAAGAACTCAAAAAAAGTGGAGGAAAATTACCCCCCCCCATAAGGATAATCTCATTTCCAGCTTAGCTAGTTACAACCTGTCTTAGTTTGCCAGGGCTGGTATACTGCAGACTAGGTAGCCTAAACAACAGAAATTTATTTTCTCACAATTCTAGAAGCTTAAAGTCTGAGATCGAGGTGTTGGCAGGGTTTGTTTCTTTCCAGGCTTCTCTTCTTGGCTGATAGATAGCTGTCTTCTCCCTGCGTCTTCACCAGGTCTTCTCTGTCTGTGTCTTACTCATGTCTTTGCAACTAGGGGTTTACTGCTAGTTACACAGTCAGATTTGATGGTAAGGATCTCATTCTACCTCTTTAAAGACCCGATCTCCAAATACACTGTAGGTGCTGAAGGTTAGACTCCAACATACAAATTTTGGAAGAAGGGGCACAGCCTCAATTCCATCTGTTTACTTAATTTCCCTTTGCTGTTTAACATAACATATGCACAGGTTCTGGGGGTTAGGATTTTGACATCTTTGGGGGGCCATTATTCAGCTGATCTCAGAGGGAGCCATCAAGACATTTAGAGAAGAGTCTCCAGGCAGAGGAATAGCTAGAGCCCAAGCCCAGGGATGGAGGTGTGTCTCTTAGAGGCAGAGCAATGAGGCAAATGAGGCAGGAGCTGGGTGAGGAAAGCATGGGACCTGATGTTTGTGCTGGGCTGGCAGGTCCCGGGGCACTCTGGTTTTCATTCTGAGGGCTGTGGCGGGGAGCAGTGTTGTCTGACTATGTTATAGCCAGCTGTTGAGTTGAGCATAGATTAGAAGGGGATGAGGGTGGCAGCAGGGGGCCATTTAGGAGGCAACCACAGTAATCCAGGAGAGAGAGGATGGTGGCTTGGGCCAGGGACGCATGAGGAAGGTCTAAGACAGGGTTGGATTTTGAATGTCCTTTGAAGGTCATTGTGGTTTTCTCTGGGATTGGTGTGACTCGGGTGTTTTTTTTTTTATTCTGTATGATCCAGAAGAATGCAGTTGACAAGTACTGACATGGGGAGGGTGGGGAGATGACAGCTCCATCTTGGACATGGGGGAGGTGCCTAGTTAGACTCCAGGTTCAAATATGAAAGGCTGGTTTTCTTTATGCAGGTAACATTGACATTCAAATCTTTTTATTTACACATCTCATGATTCTTGAAAAAAAAAAGAATAAACACTTTGACTTGTTCATTGACTTTCAATTAACTCATGGGCACAGAGGAAAATGAGTCCTGTTTACAAACTTAGTTCATTACATTCCCTTAAACATCTTCAGCCACGTTTATAAATTAATATGTTTGCTTTTAAAATACTTCATGTGCCTGGCAGGGCAATATTAACAAGCAAAACCCTCTTAAGTATTTAAATTATTCTTGTAGCCAGTAAACATGTAATTACAGTAAATCAAGTTCCCTTAATGCCATAACTGTTTATAAACTTTAAATTCTCCTTTATTTTTCAGCCAAAAATAAGAATAAAAAAGTGTTAGATTCTCTTAAGTATGATCCTTTCAAGGTGTTTTTCCTCAGACTGTCAACCGGCAGAAGGATACTTGATGTCCAAGACAAACTTCCAAGGATGTTGTGAAGACAAGTCAAGAAACAGCGCTTTGACAGTAAACACAAGCTGTGAAAATTTAAGGTGCTGTTTTCATTCCAGAAGAAAGCTAACCTCTGTCAAGGTCACGTTTGAACTATATCTTGAAAGGTTAGGAGGAGTTTTCTTTTCCTTCCACAAATAAAAGCTGACTCTGACAAAAGAGCAGATAATTAAAATGAGCTGTTAATGACTCACAGAGATCTCCTCTGTTTTCCCTTCTAAAGCTGGAATATCAACGTTGTAGCAGGGGGGCTCTCTGACTTGTGAAATTCCCAAATCACTGGATGAGTTGGAGGCGGTCAGCCTTCTAGGCAAGGAGGATGGCACAGCTGAATCACTTGAAGTCACAGCAAGTAGGCGGGCCCCCTTTCTGCCAACCCTGGTGCCAGCTTTTCTCCTGTGGTCCACACAAATGTTAGCATAGATAAAAAATAATAAGAACGGGGACAAGATATGATTGTAAGAGGGACTTTACCTAACAAATGCAATCGATGTAACCTGGTTTCTTGTACCCTCAATGAATCCTCAACAGTAACCATCATCATCATCAGGACAGCACCCACAGTAACTAATGCTGCACTGTCTACAGAGGGTCTGTGGAGGATGCGGCTTTGTACAGCCCCAAATATGTTCATGTGTTTGACCCTGGAGAGGAAGAACAGGGGTGTCCTCCTGGGGATCCTGACAGTGTCTTGGTAGGGGCTTCCTACCATGGAGGAGCTTCCTTTAGATAGTCCTGCTCCCGAGAGGGGAAGATCACCCCTTCCGCAGTTTGGGTAGGGCTAGTTAGTCTCTGTGTGTCTTCTGCTGGGTCAGCTCAGCCGATAACCTCTCCTGGAAGCAGCTGCCCCAACACCCCCTGTCCTCTGAGGGCCGGCAGCAGGCTGCTTCTCTGCTTGCAGTTTGCTGACTCAGGCAGGTGTGCGGGAGGGACTCAGGTCTGGCTACTAAAATGTGACTTGGCTACCCCAGACAACATTCTGCTGGATAGAAGGGTCAATGGGCCATGGATTTGGCAACTGCCATACCTGAGGGTGAATGGGCTTTGATTTTGAACCCAGTGGTTGGTCTGCTGCTGCTGTGAGTTGTACCTCTTCCGTTCCCTCCCCTGCCCTCCTCATTGCTCTGGGGTCTGGGGGTAATGGCGCTGCTTCATGGGGCCGTGTCCCTGTGGTCTGGCTCCATCCTAACTCAGGGCACATCTGCACCTGCAGACTTAAGGGACATCAAAGTTCCAAGCTGTTCCTTCGCTCTATCTTATTTCCCTGCATCCTAGGAAGAGCAGTAAACCCCTAGTTGCAAAGAAAGAAGCTGAGAATCACAGTTGTCAAGGACTGAGCTCTGGATTATGCAGGAAATTCACTCTCTAAGTGTGAAGCTGGAACTGGAATCCAGGTACCTCTGTACCACCTCATGTCTCTCCCGAACAAGCCATCCACAAATGTCCACAGGGCTCTGCTGGATGCCAAGCATGGGTCTAGATATTTAGGGGTAGGAGGAATACAAACAGAGGGATAGGAAAGTACCAGTTCACAGCAGTACAAGAAAGCTCCTAGTAACAGCTCTAGGCTAGTGCTATGAGTTCAGAGTGAACAGTGAGAGAGGAGAGCAAGAACATGGGAGTGAGTGTGAGCTTGCCCAGAGAAGCTTGGGATGGGCCCAGAAGGATCGCAGTCAGGCAGCAGGGATGTGGCGAGCCAGGACTGGGCTGCGTGCAGGAAACATGGCATGTTCCTGCAGGTATCCACAGCAGCTGGGCATAAGAAGGAAGACAGGGGTTGGCAGTGCAGTGATCACGTAAGGGGACAGGTAGATCCCTAGGAAGGGAAGTATGAGGGTTCAAGTGAGCTGGAGAGAAGGGAGGCTGGAAGCTGTAGAGGTGGGACTTCACCTATGCACAGGATATGGGAGATACCTGGGAAGGGCACCATGACAGTTCAAGTGAGCTGGAGAGGTGGGACTACACCTACACATAGGATATGGGAGGGTTTGTCTTGAGACTCTTAAAGGTCTTACCAAGCCTGTTGTGTTTCACTGCCTCCTTAGCATCCTTTCAAAATCCAGATTCCCTCCTTTTATTACTAAGATTCTGATTTTCAGTAGGTGCTATAGTTTGAAAGATAGTGTCCCTTCCAAACTTCCTTCCCAGTGTAACAGTGGTTATACACTGCCTTTGGACAGTGATTAGGTGGTGAGGCAACCACCCTCATGAACGGGATTAGTGCCCTTATAAGAGGGTTGGAGGTCGAAGGCAGCGTGCTTTTGCCCTTCTGTCTTCTGCCAGGTGAGGACGCAGCATTGGTCCCCTCCAGAGAACGCAGCCACAGGCAGCATCTTGGAAGTGAAGATGGAGCCTTCAGCAGACACCAAACCTGCCCTCATCTTGATCTTGGACTTTCTAGCCTTTAGAACTATGAGAAATAAATTTCTATTGTTTATAAACGTCTGGGGCATTTTACCAGAGCAGCACACACAAACCAAGACAGTAGGTCAGGGGCTGGGGGGTGGGCCCAGGGGTCTGTATTTTAAATGCATCTCAGGCTCACTCAGGCTTACTCACCATTTAGCAACTATTATTTTAAATCAAATCTAATGATTGCTGATTTTTATAGCAATGGATTTTTTAAGAGACTATTGTTGCAGAGTAGTTTAAGTTTACAATGAAATTGAGAGGAAGGTACAGAGACTTTCATATAGCCCTTCCCCACATACACACAGCTTCCCTCACTCTTAAAATCCACACCAGAAGTGGTACATTTGTCAGAGCTGATGGACGCACATTGAGATATCCTTATCATTGCAAGTCCATAGCTCACATTATGGTTCACTCTTGGTGTTGTAATTCTGCAGGTTTTGAAAAATGTTTAACGGCATGTGTCCACCATTACAGCCTCATACAGAGCAGATTGACCACTCCAAACTCCTCTGTGCTCCGCCTGATCACCCCTCCCCCTCCCCGACCCCTGGCAACCACTGATTGTTTTCAGTAATTGACTTTTCCTTCATCTGGGCCTTTATGGACATTCTACAACATGACTTGTTCCTGGTGGCTGGTCCCTCTGCTTTTTCCCATTAAAAGAGATGTTGTTTTCTTGAAGAGGACCAACCAGAACCAGTCACGTTGTTCCTCGGAGGCCCGAGACAAGGAAAACGGAGCCCATCAGTCTGTTAACCACTGGAGGAGAATCCTGGTGGGAACACTTTGTAATCTTAGATACTAAAAATGAATGGTGTTATGTAGTAACTGTTAACATACGCTGAGAGATGTTTATGATTCCCTGGGGCCAAATAAGTAAACATTCTTCCAACTTAAGCTGCAGGAGATAGTCAATTTCACAAGGAGATGCTTTTTCCATTTATATGAGATGACTGTATAAGAGAGGAAATACGGGTGCAAGAACCAAAGCCCTTTGTCTGGTGTGCAGGACAAGGGCACAGGCACTGAGCACTGTGTTTGCTGAGCAGGTTGGAAGTAGAGACCTCGGGAAAGGGCTTGAGCGCTGGGTGTGTGTGGGGGGGGGGTGGCTCATGCAGCCCCACTTTCGAGACTGGGAAAAGTGGGTGTTGGAGTCTTTTACCTTCTTGAGAGCATAGAAGAGAGAGATGTTTCTTAGAAACAGTATTTAAAGGCACTGGACATGCTGAATACCTTGAATTCTAGGAGATTAAGCTGGATCAGAAGGAGACCTGTACAGCATCAACTCAACACCATTATCGATGGAATGCGTCCCCTCAGAAAAAGATTTGTTGCAATGGGACCACTAGTATCTCAGAAAGTGACTTTGTTAAGAAACAGGATCTTTGTAGAGGCAATCAAGTTAACACGAGAGCATTAGCATGGGCTCTAATACAGTGTGACTGGTGTCCTGATAAAAAGGGAAACAGACACATGCACAGGGAAAGCACCACGTGAAGGTGAAGGCCGAGAGAGAGTGATACAGCTACGAGGCAAAACACGCCAAGTATTTCCAGTTGAACACCAGGGCTTAGGGGGGAGCTGGGGAACAGATCATCCTTCACTGCTTCCAGAGGAGTCCAACCCTGCCGACACTGACACTGTGATCTTAGACTTCTAGCCTCCAGAGCTATGTGAGGCAATGCATTCCTGTTGTCTCTGGTCCTTTGTATGGTAGCCCTAGCAAAGGAATGCAGGTGCTTTATCTCTTTCTCTGTGGATCTAGGTCTCACGAGGACAGGAATTCTGTCTTGTTCATGGCCTATTTCCAGGGCCTAGAAGAGTGCCTGGCACAGAGTTGGTGCTCAGCAAGTGTTTGGCCAGATGTGTGTCCTTTGGGGGACGTAGGCTACTTGAGTAAGTGTGCACAGAGTGATAGCTCTAGACATGCTTATTAAACACCTGCTGTGTACATGTACATGTAATACCAAGGTATCTCTAATTCACAGTGCATCCTGTGAGGTGGGTCTTACTTTTTCTATGTTACAGAGTAGAAATTGAGGTTTAGGGATGTCAAGGAAATCGTAGCCCAGGCCTGTCTGACTCCAGGACTTTTGTTCTTATTGTTAAACAGGACAGCAAAAGGAAGCAGGTGGGCAGCTGGCGCAGGCCCCATGCAGCAGCTCAGAGCTGGCTCCAGAGCCCAGAGAGGAGCGCTGTGGGAGGAGGTCCTTCAGGCAGAAACGCAATTCGCCCAAATCGGCGTGAGTGTGGGCATGAGGTTGAGGGAAGAGGAGCCACAGAGGACAATGCAGGAGCCTATGGTCAGCAGCAGACTCTGGGTCATCCAGGGGTGTTGCGTGTGTGTGTGTGTGTTAGAGGTTGTCATGAGGTTGCCTGAAGCTTTGCTTAAAGCAGGTGTGTAGAACCGGCTGGGGCTAACTTGAACTCCAGGGAAGTGGTCCAGGAGGAGGTTGTCTGTGTCTCAGAATGGCTGCTCTGTGGCTGGTGCACCAGTTGGAAAGTGGGCAAGTTTGTACCTCTCAATTGACAGCCATACCTTGTGCAATTTCCTGTCCAAGGCTGAGGCCACACAGAAGGTTATGAGACACATTTTAAGGGCACTTTTAAAGATGTTTTCCCTGGTGTCCCCTTCAGACTCACCATGGAGAGGAGTTCTTTCTTTTTCCACCCCCTATGCAGGAAATACCCAATTCCTAAGCCTTTTCCCACCTAATGTCTAGTAATCCCTGAGCCAGGGGAACAGTTGTTAGCCTCTTTATGCTGAGATGCACTCTCAGATGCCGTGCTCATTTTTTTTTTTTTTTTTGAGACACAGTCTCACTTTCTTGCCCTGGGCAGAGTGCTATTGTATCATAGCTCACAGCAACCTCCAACTCTTGGGCTTGAAAGATTCTCCTTTCTCAGCCTCCCAAGTAGCTGGGACTACAAGTGCCTACCACAACACCCAGTTATTTTTTTGGTTGTAGTTGTCATTGTTGTTTTGACAGGCCCAGGCCATATCCGAACCTGCCAGCTCTGGGGCATGAGGCTGGTACCCTGGCCACTGAGCTACAGGCTCGGAGCCCATTTGTTTGTTTTTTCATCATCACCTTGCCGGTACCTTCCACAATGCCTGGCACACAGCTCATTTGATAGATGTTTGCTGAATAAATGAAATGACAGGCACGTTTGGGCTGGACCTTGCAGGACTCCACATAACATGAAAGAATTCTAGTAGTGTGACATTCCTTGCTGCATGACAGGGAACATTCATGGGTCAGTGAGGCTCCCTGATTGAGGAAGGGGAACCTCTGGAACTCTGTGACTGAAGACTTCCCCCTTTGGGTAGCTCAGGTTGCTGACCAGTTTCTTAGAGGAAGAGAGAGATGATCCCTCCTCAGTATCGTGGAGGTTATTATTATTGTTATAGCCTCAGACCCGAGAGAATCAGCTGTATTTCCAGAACATTGTCAGATACATGAATTTGAACCTGTCTGGAATCTGTTTAAAATGCATATTTGTAGGCTTTTCCACTGAAAATGCAGCTTCAGCCAATTGAGGGTGGGAGATGCTAAAGAATGTGCCCACAGGTGATTCTGATGCGGCTGTCAGAGCCCTATACTTAGAAAAATGAATCCTTAAATGTTCTCATCTGTAAAATGATGATGTTCTCATCTGTAAAATGATGAACTCTGAGGTATCATTCATTTGGAAAATTTTGGAATTCTTTCCAGCACTATGAAATATAAGCACAGGGAGCTGTGTTTGTGATGTTGAAGGGTGAGCCCTAATGCCAGGGCTTGACTGTTAGTGTGCTTCAGGGAGTTGTGTATTTCACTGGTCCAGATGTTTACCTGGTTCCCAGGTATGTGTAAAAATCTTTTATGCATCAATGTATACATGATCTATGTGTTTATGACTTAATTAAAAGAAAAAGAATCTTTTACGCCCTCAGAGCAGGGGGGAGGCAATGCACAGGGAAGGATGAAGCCCAGTAGTAGCTCAGCCATCCTCATGGATCAAAGGGATGCTGATGCAGAGGAATGCGTATTTTTCAGATTCTAGCTCCCTGGGTGGGTGCTTTCTTTTATGTCATGAAATAACATGAAAAAAGGAAACCCAGGGCTTTGTATTGGCCTCCTGCCGTGGAAAGACCCAGAGATGTAAAGTCTCCCACTGAGTCCTCCCATGCATGATGTGAGATGAAAGACAGATTGGACATGAGTACTGGCCCTTCCTGGAAACACATCGGATCCTGAAAGTGACTAAGGCGCCTTGGGCCCTGTTACTCACAAAAGACCTCTGCACTCCGGGGCTGACCACAGGCTAAATGGTGCCTGTTGATGCTTCTCAAAGCCTAGAGGCTTTGGTTTCCTGTCACGAAGAAGCACTGAGGTGGTGTAGAATCTCTGTGAATAACAGAAATAACAACTATCACCAATCAGCCTGGGGCTGAAATCTGTGGAACAGGCCATAAGCTCTCCCCGGCTAAGTTAACAAGCTTAACTCTGCTTTGCAAAAGTTCTTGGCACAACAGAGTGATGTGTGGGTGACTGTCTGGGCCTCTGTGCAGAGTGTATGTGTGTGGTTGTATGTGTGTATGCACGTGCACACATGTAGGGTGCTGTGTTGGGGCAAGAGCCTGGAATTTAGGAGCCCTCAGAACCTATATGTGACCCATTTGCTTAGGAACAATCTTTCTTACATCCCACGATGTCATTCAGAATTTGGCTCGGCCCTCCTGTTCTTATCTCCAACCTACCTTCCTGTGGCCTTGCTGCGGCCCTGCCCTGGCACAAGGTTTGGGGACTGTGCTTAAGACTTGACTTGTATTATTCTCCTCTCTCTGAGCCCCGGGAGGGTGCACTGTCGTCCCATTCCCGCCCTGAGTTCCAGAGAACTCAAGAATCTTTGTATTTGTAATTACTGTCAAAGTCAATCTCTAGTCTCCACTGAGAATAGAGGGAAGAGGGGGCAGCCCCGGACTATCTAGCTGTTTGTGACACCCAGCATTTGTCTTTGTAGAGTGCTGCTCCTGATACCAATACCAATATGGATACAAATACGATTGTGAATACAAATATTAATGAAATGTGCATGTAAATAGACATTCATATAAACACAAATCTGAATGCCAGTACCAATTCCAAAACTAATACCCGTGGGAATGCTAGCTCTAATCCCAGCTTTTCCATTTACTCCTCAGGGACATCTCAGGATCAGAAGAGCCAGGGTTTGTGAAGTAGTATAATATTTGGGTGTCCTTAACATCTCAGGGGCCTTCTCCTCCAATGAGTACTCAGTATAAATCCCTAAGAATTGCCCACCTTTTCCCTCCTAGTAAAAAAGAGTTCTTTAGAAGAGGAGCAGAGCTTTGGAGCTGGAAAGAAAAGGGGACTGAGAAGTGGCCCCGTGTGCTGGCTCACGTGGGATGGAGAGGAAATCTTCTTGTTCACATGAAGTTGGAGCAGCCTCAGAGCTCCTAATCCCTCACTTCCATCCACTGAAAAGGGTGCTAATTGGGAGGGGTGGCCATGCCTGAGGTGAGGAGCTGGAGGAGTGGTCCTCCCTAGCTTCCCCCGCGGCTGTGGAAGATAGCAACCCCAGTGCTTAGATCTCATAGGAGCCATGGACACAGCAGCTCACACCCCTCACAGCTGCAGGTCCACACACCAGGTCTGTTCTTGGCAGGAGTTGCCTTCTGGATCGGGTTCTTCCCACTTGTTGGAAGAAAGAAGAGCAAACTACACACAGCTAAACCTGCCTCTGAGGGTGCGAGGAAGAAGCAGAGGGAAATGAACAGGGAAGATACGAGGTTGAATTTGTTTTGTTGCATAATCAATCCTGGCAGTACATTTACACCCAGTCGAGAGGATGTGGAGTGTGGTTTTACTGCTTTCCATGAGGATGGAGCTTTACAGCTCCTGCAGCTCAGCCTTTACAGTCTGTTGTTAGTCACAGCCATGCCTTGCTTGATAGAGTCTCTGATCTGGATGCCAGCTTCCACATGGCTCTCCAGGGCATCATGTTTTACAATAGGCCCTGGTATGTTGAGGCTTGGAGGCTCGTGCTGTGTCATCGAGGTGGGCCTCTAAAAAAATACCACATCTCCCAGGTGGGGAGCGGAGCGGGAAAGGCTCCACATGCTTCGGACCGGGGATGTGAGTTCACAGAGCAGGGATGGAACACAGACAGGTGTGGGGATTTCAGAGCCATGAGCAGAAAGATGATCTGTAGGGAAGGGCCATGAGGTGGAAGCCCCAAGAGAAGAGCAAAGCTGGGGGCCACTAGACCAGCAGGGAGTTTGTGCAGACTCCAGGTGTGGGGAGTTGAGCTTCAGTCCTGCACAGGGGGAGTCTCTTAGCATGCTGAGCACAGGGGAAGATCCTTGAAGAAGGCCTTGGGGGGTGGCGGGCAGCCATGCCTCAGTCTTGCTCTCAGGGGCTGTGGCAGACGGATGACATGGCTGTCTGGTGAGGGGGTGGGGAGATTTATATTTCCTTTCACTCTTGAGAACGTATGGAAGGAAGTGACCAGATGTGCTAACATATCTATGCATGTGAAGCTAGTGATAATATTTATAGTAGTGAGAAATTAAAAATGACCCATGTGTCGGATACTTCTGAAGGGATTAAATCACATTACAGTTTATCTATTTGATGAATGATAAGGCAACCACTTAACTAATGTTTATGAAGGCTTTTAATGAATTAGAGAAATTCTTAGGATAAAATATTATGTGGAAACATATGACTTGAAAACCAAATATAAAGTCTGACATAATTATTATCTGTGAAACTGAGCATGGAAGAATTGCAAGGAAAAAATAAAAAAATTCAGAGCGATTATCTTGGAGTGGAGAAATTTCAAGTCGTTGTCACTTTCTTCCCTCTATGCTTCTGTGTATGTGGATTTTTTTTTTGTATGTGAATTTTTAAAACTGAAACTAGAGTAACCCTCTAAAAACCAATAGGTAGTATGTCAAAAGTGATAAAAGTCATTACCAAAAAGCCAGGAAAGTAACATATATCCAGAAGTTTATTACCAATGAATAAGACGAAGACAGGAGGGAAAATGGGCAAAAGTAGAGGGACAGGCAATACAATAAATACTTGAGAATGCTCTCATTCCACAGTCATTGGGGGAAATGCCAATTAAAAGAACTAGGATAGCACCCTCAGCACCAGTTTTACACCTAATGGGTGGCAAAAATTAAAAAGAGTTCTGGTGAGTCATCTACGTCCTTCGAGTTTCCTTGACAGTGATGATGAACACCACAATTCCTGGGAAGGTACCATTATCATCTAGTAAATACAGAAGTGTAAATAGGTGGGTCCTTCATTGTGGGAGGTGTTGAATGGGAAAATGAGCCCGCCAAAATCGAAAGGACTTCACGGCCTCAGTTCTGTAAGTTAGAACTCAGCTCTGAAGGACAGGCCTGTGGGAAGCAGACTCTGGGACACGGGAAGTTTATTAGGGACTGTCCTTGGGAAGGATGTGGGATCCAGTGGAGGGAGTCCAGCTTTTGGTGAGGACACAAGGAAAGCTGCAGCAGTGACCCTGTGGGCAGCTCTAAAGATGGGATGACCCTGCAGCACTGTCCTGCATTTATACCCTTGTGTCACACAGTGGGACATGACCTTGGAGAACTTTTCATTCAGCTGAGGTGATTCCCTAAGGAGCTGAGGGCTGACCCCTGAGGGCTGGCCTCTGTGCCACTTTCCGAAGCTGGGAGACAAGGTCCTTTATTTCTAAGGAAGGATAGGATGGTGGGGAAGAGGGGTATATCACAAGGTTCCCCACCAAATGTGTATCTGAAGGGCTCTTCGAACTTCTGGAAAAATGGTGGATCATGTGAACGAGCAGCCTGTGAATGGGATGCATTGAGGGCTGAGGTGATGAGGTAACCCATTTTCTTGTTTCCCTGGGTACAGAATTCTTAGGAAATGGCAAACATCTTAATGAAAAGAGAGTGCTGGTGAAGATGTGGGAAGACCCACATTTTCATATTTTTCTTTTGGGTGGGTGAATTTCTAATTTTAGAAAGTAATTTGGTAATATCTATTTTAAAAAGAAAACAACCCCATTTTCAAGCAATTCCATTTTTGTATGTTTTCTTCCAAAATAACAGGCCCATTGTATGATGATACGTCTGTAAAGATGCTTACTGCAGTCATGGGTGGAGTGGCCAAACCTGAATCAAACAAAGAAACCAACACAACATGATCTATTATTCAATGGGAAAAGGAAGATGTAAAGCAATGCACGTAGATGATCTACGAAAACAAACAAACCCACTTTCCATGTATGTTTAAAGAAGGATCTATGTCAACATTTGTTTCATTGGTTGCAACAAGCATGAATTACTTCATTGATAAAAAATTGATAAGAAAAATGTAAAAGGAAAAAACTAAAACACCTTCTTTCCTCCATCCAAACAAAGGGAACCATCAACCCATTGGACCCCGACATTTCTGGGAGGTTCACAGCTTTCACAGCCGTGGGTGTCCTGGGGTGGTCAGGGCCGTGTCCAGGCTGGACAGCGTGGGATTACTGGCTACAGAGATCTGGAAGCTGCTCCGCTGGGGCTGGGGCTTCTCCCTCTTGATGAGGAAGTTCTCATCCCTCCAGAAATCCCAACTCATCGTATCAGAAAGCTGTCCTTAACTGTAGTGACACTACTTTTACGCAGAATAAAATTGAAAAAAAAATTGTGAGGAAAAAAAGAAAATGATCTGAGTTATTTTCATTTAGCACTTGCTATTTTCTCTTCTATCATGTAGCCAATTTTATCTTTTTTTGAAAACGACCCAGCCAAACTCCTCTGCCTTGTGCTGGTGTCCCTCGTCTCACTTGTGTTTAGAGCCTCAACAGGACGTGGCTTTGGCTTGATTTAAAGGATGTATAACCCAGAGCTTGGCTGGCTTTGGTGCATGTAGGGAACGTGTCCCTGCCAGTGTTAGTCAGTCTCCCCAGACCTCCACATACGTTGCCCACAGACAATGCACCCATGATTTTGTCGAGAATTCTGGGCTTTTCTTGGCCATGTTCACCTGTTTTGAGCATAAGGTTTATCATAGGGAGTATAATAGAGAAAACAGTAGTCATTCTGGTTTTTTCCTCAGATATATTTTGCATCATCATGGTCTTCTGGTGTCAGCTAGGGAGCTTCACAGCACAGCCCAGAGAGGTGTCTCTTGCGGGGTTGGGGGTTGGGGGCCACTGAAGTGTGTATCTGCTCTGCTGGCTTTACCTTTCCACTGTGGGACTAGCTCAGCAAGTGGGGGGAGGGAGCAGCAAACAATAGGTGTTCAGTAGGTGGCAGGAGACCATGGGAAACTCCAAAGAGTGAATACTTGTGGCAGAAAATTGGAGTCTGGAGAGTACAGGAGGCCTGAATTGAACCTGGGTGAGAGATGAAACCACAGTGCAGATGCAGAAATCTTAGGAATAAGAGAGAGAAGTCGTACATGGGTGGAGGGGTCCTGATTCACCTATTGTCTTGCAGGACGGATCCAACCCTCCCTGGGCAGTGGTGAATTCTCAGCATGCACTGGCAGTGCCAGCAGCTCTGTAAGCTCTGGTGGCCCAGCCCACACCTCTGTAGCCCTGGCCCTGCCCCTCCGTCCCTACCCTCTACTTGCCTGTCACACTAAAGGAAAAGTCTGCCCCTCATGCTCACACAATGGCCTTTGGGGCCATTGCAACTAGAGACTTCTCTGATGATTTATTTTAGGTGGCAACTTGACTAGGCTAAGGGATGCCCTGACAGCTGGTAAAGCATTATTCCTGGATATGTCTGTGAAGGTGTTTCCAGGAGAGATGGGCACTTGAATCAATGGACTGAGTAAAAGAGACCTGCCCTTACCCAACATGGGTGGTCCCTGCTGGGGCTAATGAAAAGCTTCCCTTCACCCTCTGAAGGGTTGCTGAAAATCACTGATGAGAGGCAGATTAATAGAAAGCACTCAAGTTTATTTAACATGTATGCAGGAGCCTTCAGAATGAAGACCCTTTTCCCAGGGGAAATTGTCCATTTTTATGCTTAGGTTCAACACAGTATGGACAGCTGTGTAGAAATGAGACTGGACAAACAGGGTATGATCTGATGCTGTAGACTGAGTGGGGAAACCCAGCAGGGCTTGCCCGTCTAGATTCTTGCTGGTCTGTCTGTGCAGCAACCTTCCTTCTGGGTGTGAGTGAGGCAAGGCCCTCTCTGGAGTGCCAGTCACACGACCTACAGTCAAACAAGGTAAGTCAGATCATTTCTTTATGACTGGTTTTTACACAGAAAGGCAGAAAGAAAAGTTGGAGTAATGTTTTTAGTTTTTATGGCTGGCTTTGGGGAAAGGGTTTGGGTTTATATAACCTGTCTTGGGCCTTTGGGGAAAAGGGTTTGGGTTTATATGATCTGTCTTGGGGAAGAGGGATTCTAGAATGGGACCAAGAGAAAGGAGGCAGGAGAAAGCAGAGAAAAACTTTTGGTTCTGAGACTGTCATTTTGGGTTATTGTTTTCTGAGTCCCAACAGCACCATCAATTTGCTGAGGGCCTGGGCAGAAAAAAAAGGCAGAGGAAAGGCCTTGCATGCTGTCTCTTCTGGAGCTGGGATACCCTTCTCCTGCCCTTGGACATCGAAACTCCTGATTCTCTGGCCTTGGGACTCTGGGCTTGCCCCAGCATTCCCTAAATTTCTCAAGACTTCAGCCAGTAATGGAGAGTTGCACCATCTCAGTCCTCCATGGTCAGAGTCACCCCATAATCGCATGAGGGAATTTCCCTAATAAGTCCCCCCTTGTATATAATTCTCCTGTTGGTTCTGTCTCTCTGGAGAACCCTGACTAACACAGACCCCTATGTATCCCCACTCATGTCTGTGTTGTTCCTGTCACTAACTCTTTGCAAAGATCACAGCTTCAAGGTTTTGCTCCATTCTATCCCATAGCCAAGAGCCAGCCCACCCTCTAGTACTCAGCTTTGGGCCCTGAGACCCCAGACTCCATCCAGGGATTCAGTTTCTTCAAGTGCTGGACATCTTACTTGAGTATTTTCCTACATGAATTCATTCCTGCAAAAGCATTCAGAGTACCTCCTATGCATTTGGTATCATGGGCTGAGAATAAACAGGTATGTCTTTGCCCTTGAATTGCTGAAAGCCTAGTAAGTCACCATAAAAAAAGAGGAGTTGGGAGTCTTCCCAGCTCCAGAGCGGTGTATCCTCTGCCTTATCCTTGTAGGAGCTTCCAGACTCCTTGTGGTATGAGCCAAGCTCTTTGCCTGTGGCCACTCCACTCTATCTGGCACCTGTTCTCAGGGCTTTGGTCCAGGAAGCCGGTCCACTCTCCCCAGAGAGACCCCAAACACAGCCATCTTCTAGTTGTTGGAAGTTTTTGTACTTCCAGAAAATAGAATTAAAAATTTTCCATCCAGTCCCATATTCCTGTTCGGTCTCTCCTTTGTTCTCAGGAACAAGCGCTCTTTCCCAAGTTCTTATCTTCTTTTCCAGAGATAATCTATTTTGCAATTTTCTCAGGAAATTTGGAGGGAGGGTCCAGGGGCCTCCAACTTAATTCTGTAAAGAACTTTTTCCAGAAGGTGGTTCAGAATAGGTGTGTCCAGGACTAAGAGATTCTCCCTACTCTCCCGTCCCACGTGGCCCTGCATCACATCTGATGTCAGAGTCCTGGAACCGAGCAAGCTGCAGGCTCTCAGCGACCTGGGGACAGTATTCCAAAGGGGGTTTCCTCTTTCTGGCCACCACTGACCCATTCATTAGTGGAATGTGAAAGCTGAACTTTAGTAGAGCCACTTAGGGAAGAATAATGAGGGAGAATAACAAATGTTCTTTACCAAGAGGACATTAAGGCTCGAGCCAAATGTCTCCAGCCTTTTTTTTTTTTCCATTTTTTATTTTGTATTTTTGCCTCACTCTGTATTTGCTTCTCCCGACCTTACGTAAACACAAAACTCTCCACTGGTTTTGCTCGTGCTGGGAGCTCTGCTGACTGTAGGTTTGAAATCTCTTCAATTATGGAAAGCATTTACTGAGGTTACACTCAAGTGATTCTTGGAAAGCTCTAGGGTTAACAGCCAGGAGGAAAAAACAGATAAAACAAAGCCTGGTTCATAGGCAAGACTCAGGATTCTGGTACTGGGAGGACAGTCCTGGGATTCTGAGCTCCCAGGGACATCACATCATCTTACTGCAATCTATTATCTCTATATTTATGCCCCTACTCATTCTGCAAACAAATTTTGAACACCTCTTATGGTCCACTAAAATCCCCCTGGCCCGGAGATAGGGAATTATTTAAGGAAAATTCTGTGAACGAGAATGAAATAGAACACTCATTATTCTTATGTTAAAAACTGGAAAAACATGCGGAGAATGGTTTATTTTTATGTCGGTTATACAGTACTGTATTTACTATGTGCCAAGCACTATTCTAAATGCTTTACCCATATTAACTCATTTAATCATTGCAAGGGCCATTTATGTATATTCTATTATTATTCTCATTTTACAGATGAGACAATTAAGGCAGCAAGAGATTAAGAAACTTTCCCAAGGTCATAGAGCTAAAGAGCTACTGCTGGGATTTAAATCCAGTTAATTTGGCTTCAGGGTTTATTCCTTTAAACTGTTAAGCACAACTGCTCTGCTAAGTCCGTGAGGAGTCTACTGTAGTCTACTACAAGGACAGCCTTCTGGGGCTCTTTCGGCCCCAGCAACTGGAATAGGAAGGAGGTGCTGGGGCTCTAACTCAGGATCCAGGAGTGTCAGTGGATCACAGGAGACAAGAGGAAGTGCTAAGGGCTGCATTCCCTGACCTGCAACTGCTTCTACAATGCCAGGTTGACTATGTACAATGGGGGGCTAGTTCCTTCTTAAAGCAAACACTCTGTGTGTGTGTGCCTATGAGATTTGCCAGGAGATGATCTAATACACTCCTAGAAGAGAAACACTCAGTTCAGTTCAAGGTGGAGGGCAGGGGAATGAGGAAGCCGGGAGAGGGAGGAGGATGGATGTGTTCCCACTTAATGGGCACAGTATTAGGGGGTATGGCACACCTCTTGGGGATGGGACACAAATATAAGAGGGACTCTACCTAAAAAATGCAAACATTGTAATCTAATTCTTTGTACCCTCAAATTAACCTGAAACAATTAAAATGGAGAAGGAGATCATGGGGCTGAAAAACCACACAGCTCAAATGTTTCTTAATCTTGAATGCACATAAGAGTCACCAGCAGGGGCCTGAGACACTGTGTTTCTAACCACACGCTGAGGTTCTCCTACTCTGAGAAGCCAGGGAATAGAGGACCTGCGGTTCCAAATTCTTAAAGAAAACCAGTGAGATACTTTCTTCCAACTAAATCTTACATGAAGATCCAGTAAATAAAACATAAAAGCAGAGCCACTTTGGTGGAAGTGAAGAGGCTGCCAGGAGTCTCACTCAAAATGTTTTTTCTCAGCCAGGTGCAGTGGCTCATGCCTGTGATCCTAATACTCTGGGAAGCCGAGGTAGGGGGATTGCTTAAGCTCAAAAGTTCAAGACCGGCCTGAGCAGGAGTGAGACCTGCCTTCACTAAAAAGAAAATCTACTGAAAACAGAAAAACGAGCCAGGTGTGGGACGGGGGCCTGTAGTCCCAGCTACTCCGGAGGCTGAGGCAAGTGGATCTTTTGAGCCTAAGACTTTGAGGTTGTTGTTAGCTGTGACATCAGGGTACTCTAACCAGGAGGACAGAGGGACACTCTGTCTCAACAACAACAACAGAAGGTTTTTCCTCCCTCCCAGGCTCATGAAACCTTAAGGAAATGCAAGGCTTTGCCCTCCCCCAAATCTGGATCTTCTCCCCGCCTTCTGCCAGGCTTGCACTGTTTAATAGGAGACCTGTATAGCTGCTCAGCATTTGAAATTGTGGCCTGGGTGACTGAGGAACTAAATTATTAATTTACTTTAAATTGATCTAATTTAAGTTAAAATCTGAAGCAGTATCAACTCTTCTCCTGTTACACTCAACTTTATTATTTTGGTAGGACATTTCACTACATTGTAATCTACACAAACACTTCCCCGTGTCGTTGCTGTCAGGCAAGTATTTACTTGGAATCTTTTTTCCTTTTGTATGTGATGTAACTCGTATTGTGTTTCTTTGACTATTTCATGCAGACAACCTGAGTTACAGTGTAAATGATAATTAGTCATTATACAGTTTTTTACATCATTATATTTACTTTAATTAAAACTTAATAAGTTGTTTTTCTAGTTACAAAATAAGTAAGGACAAACATTAAAATTTAAAATGAAGGTACGCTACTTCCACGGAATGGAATGGCGAGGCAGAAACTAGTACTGTGATGAAACAGGAAAAAAAAAAATGGAGGCAAATTTTAGGATTCAGGTCAGTTGCAACTTACTGTAGTAGCACAAAATGAAAATGCGATTGATTCCGTGAAACATTTTAAAGATAATAAAGTGGACCCTATTAAGAGGGATTTTCGCAAACGCATTAAATTTAGCAAGAACTTTCCTCTGTCTGAACAGTCAAAAGAGAATCAATGCATTTAAGACACCTGAAATAAGAATTAAATGACCAATAATTTGAGTGCCTTTGGCCAACTATAAAGTGGCTTAGATTCTTGCACATACAGGAAAATCATTTTTACATAGACAAAGAGTAGACTCAATTATTCCAGGTATGAAAATGTGTTAGAAAATTATAAAGGAAAAGACAAAAAATACTATTTTATAAAAAGTGAAAGCTCTTTAATTAAGCCACCAAACAAATGTTAGTAGAATATAAGACCTTTCTAATAATATCAAAGATGAATTGACTGGAATTTGAAAAATTGCAAATACTTTTTTTAGCATTAGATGTGCTGTGTGACCTAAGACACTGCCCAATTAACACCTAGAGATGTTTTTTTTCTCAAATGCCTTCTAAATTTATAAAGAAATGCCTATTTGTGCCCAAAGAGGTTGAACTCAAGGCATAAATATTTTTGGATCTTTTAGGTCTATCAAAGAATTTCCACTAGATATGAAAATATAAACATGATTCTCTATTCTTTGGCTACTTTGGTAAAAAAATTCAAGATATGTTGGAACTTTGAAATCAGAGACTGAGTTTCCCTTAATACTTCATTCCACTGTGAAATACATACTACTGAAACTGTACTCTGGTTTCCATGGAAAACTCTATGATTTCCTGGAAACAAAAGGAATACTTGCATTTGTTAAATAGTCAATAATCAAAGACACAAAACAGCAGCGTGATACACATTTTATCACCAATATTACCCTGTGTATGAACAAGCCAAGTTTTAAGTCCTGAGTGAAGAGAAAGTGATTTGTAACCTAATTAGCTAGGCACAGGAATTTATAATGAAATGGAAAATTTTTGATCTATTTTTTGATATTATCCTTCATTTTTATTTCTAAATAGTAGTTGTCTATTTTTTGAGATTTTTTTTTAAAATAAGAAGTTAGTTGATGACTCCATACTGAACTTTAGAGTCAAAGCATTCTATGATAGACATACTCTTATCCGACAATGTGAACATTACTTTTTTTGCATTATTATTATTATTGCTCAGTAGTTCCTTGCAGCAATTGTCTGATTTCTTTTCTGAATGTGTTTATCTTCATTCTTTAAGAGATTTTTGTTTCTAGTCCTTATCTTAAACATTGTTATTGTTATTCAATTTTAAGCCTTTTTTAATTTTTTGAAGGCAAAAATTGGAAACCACATAAGCATATGTATATGTATAGAGAAAATAAAAAAAAGAAATGGAAAATTTTCATCATCCAAATCAATGATAACAGTTCACACATTTTTTTCCTAGGATGACTCAATCCCAAAAGATTATAATGGTTGGTGACAGCACAGTAGGCCTTCCATATTGTGAGTTCCACAGCCATGGATTCAATCAACTGTGAATGTAAAATATTTGGGAAAATAATCCAACAAAAATGATGCAGTGATAAAATATAATACAAATGAAAAAATATAGCACAATAATTTATACAGCATATGTTATGGTAGGCATTTGAAGAAACCTGGAGATGATTTAAAGTTTAATTGTTCTTCAATATACATGGGACTGGTTCCAGAACTTTTCACTTTCAACACAATATGCACATACTCAAGTCCCAGAGTGGACCCTGAAGAATCTGGATGTGTGAAAAGTCGCCCCTCCATATATGTGGGGTTTGCATCCTTCCAATACTGCAGTTTGATCTGCATTTGTTGAAAAAAATCTGCATGTGAGTGGCTCTGTGCAGTCAAAACCTGTATTGTGCCAGGGTCAACTGTGAATGGGGGTTATGTGTAGGTAATATGTAAATACTGTGCCATTTTCTTTGAGGAACTCCAACATCTCTTGCTTTTTGTATCCATAGGGGTCTTGAAGTGTCATCTACATTGTCAGCAAAAACTACAAGAAAACCTTGAAGGATACTCAGTTGATAATGATAAGTTTAAGATTGTTTTCCGGTTTATAGAATACCCTTTTGAATTCATGCTCATGAAACTGAGCTGATCCGACAGTCAGCGAATTTACCTAACTTAGACAAAAGTTGCTTTGAAACACTTTTGCTCCAAAGTCAAATCAGTTAATCAATTCTTCTAATAAGATGAACAATTTTGGCCAATGTGGATGCAAATATTCAAAGAAAACTATTTTTAGTGTTGATTGAATTACTGGGGAACTTTTAAATATGTTTAGAACACTTTGGTTATGTAAATCTAGTTTTTTTTTGACTGGGGCTGGGTTTGAACCTGCCACCTCTGGCATATGGGGCCAGTGCCCTACTCCTTTGAGCCACAGGTGCCACCCAAATCTACTTCTTTTATAGTACATTTTGGAGTCTCTATACCGAGCTCTAGTATTTCTGATGAAAATTCAGTGTTCAAATTGAGATGTGCTGTAAAGGTAAAAAATACACTGGATTTTGAAGACAGAGAATGAAAAAAAAATGAAAATATTTTATTAATTGATTTCTTATGTTTGATTACATGTTAAAATAATATTTGGGATCTATTAGGTTAAATAAAATGTGCTATTCCAAGTAATTTCTCTTCTTTCTTTTTACCTTTGTACTGTGGCAACTAGACAATTTTAAACTATGTAAGTGACTCTCAGTATTCAACTCGCTTTTGTATTCCTAAGATTTGTGCATGAAACTTCTCCATGAAAGCAATGATCATCTTTGTCCTTTTATTATTATTTTTTTTCTAGTGCTGACTCCTGGGTGTTAGAACTATGCTTAGCACATAGAAGTTACTCAATAAGTGTTGGTAAATGAGTGAAAAAGTTTGGGGTTGTTAATATATATTTTTGCCATTATAGATATTTCTCTGTCACAAGTTGATGTGTGACTGTGTGCATGCATCTTTTATTTATTCCCTTAGAATAAATTCCAATACCATTATATAAAAGGGCATGGACCATTTTATTGCTGTTCAACAGTGCCAAGTTAATCTCAGAAAAGATTGAGCCAATTTTCAATGCCATCAACCTTGTAAATTGGTTCAGAATATCAACCTCTCAATGCCAACTTTTAAAGGAATGTAGAGTGATTAGCAATGTTGTGTTGGGCAAGCTACTTAGCTTTCGGAAACTCAATTTCTTTAAACCGTAAAATGGAGACGATAATATAAGGCTGAAAAATTAAGTGAACAAATGCAGAGGCAAATACTTCCACCATACTTGGCCTTGTGTGAAGAAGGTTTTAAATGTATAATTCCAGTTAAAAGAATCTTAATATCCTAGTGCTTTCTTACAGGAGTCAGGACATGATTGGCAGTCTGTTCTGGGGGTGTAAATGTCTAGGGGAGGGTAGGAGATTGCTACTTTGGGGAAAAGGACAGAAGAAATCAGAGTCACAAGACTGAGAGTTGCTAGAGCTCTAGAACCAGACGTGTTTGGGGAAAGAAAATAGTCTCATCTTCTTGTATGCTTGGTTCTTTAGCTACAAAGATTTATTTAAAATAACTGTGGGAGCTAAGGTGTGACATGGGCCTAAAAAATCAATCTCAAGAATATTTTATTTCACGATGAATATTTTAGATTTTCCAGCAAAGAAGAAAAAAGTCCTGAATGAAAGTCTCCTCGGGCAATGGGGTAGAGATAGGTGTGGATCCATAGCCAGCTCAGGGGAACACCAGGAAATAGCTTGTCAGCTGTTCCATGTCCAAATATTATTTGTCTAACTCAGGAGTGCCTAGATCTGCATGGCTCAATATGGTGGCCTCTGGCTACATGTGGCTATTGAGCGCTGAAAGAAATGTAGCTTGTCTAAAGACTAAGTCTGAAGAAAAAGTAGGATATTTTACCAATAAGGCTTAAATATGGCTATGTGTTGAAATAATAATATTTTGGATGTACTGGGTTCAATAAGATATCATTGAAATTAATTATTAAAGTTACATGTATCTGTTTCTTTACACTTTTACCAATGGCTTACTTCAGAGATATTGTGGGTTCAATTCTCAACCATTGCAATAAAGCGAATATTGAAAAAAAGAGTCACCTGAATTTTTCGTTTTCCAGCGCATATAAAAGTTATGTTCAGGCTATACTGTAGTCTATTACGTGTGCAATAGGATTATGTCTAAAAAATCCAATATACATGCCTTAATTAAAAAGATACTTTATTGATAAAAATGCTAAAGATCATGTGAGTCTTCAGTGAGTCCTAATCTTTTTGCTGCTGAAAGGTTCTGCCTTGATGTGGGAGGTCTTGCTCTAGATTAGTCTTTGGGTTTAGGTAGGGTGAACAGAGGTCCCGCTTTTGGTGGGACAGTCCCACTTTTTAACAATTTGTGGGCAGGAGAACAGGAAGGGAATATATGGTTTTTGGCTGCCATGTGGCTATTTTGCCAGAATGTGAGTTTTATGTTATTTTTGTTAATTTTATAATGTTAAACTGTAATAATAACAAATAATTGTTGAGAAGTGATTATCGAGAGCTGCTTATCAAAGTTTGCATTGTTGTCAGGCCCTGCCCTGCCCCGCCGCCCCCCCCCCCCACCGCCATGTTGTCCCACTTTACCAATGTTAAAATCTGGTTTAGGGCATGTTGTGGCTGGTTTGATTTTCTATTCAGATCATTAAAACATTCTCCATATCAGTTATAAGGCTGTTTCACTTTTGTGTCCTTTACATGTTTGTTGGAGGAGCACTTACAATTTCCTTCAAGAACTTTTCTTTTGCATTCTCAACTCGACTAAAGGTTTGGCACAAGAAGTCTAAATTTTGGCCCATCTCAGCTTTTGACACATCTTCCTCACTAAGGTTAGGCATTTCTAGCTTTTGACTGAAAGTGAGAGACGTGTCACTCTTCCTTTCACTTAAACACTCAGGTGCTATGGCAGGGTTATTAATTTGTTCAATTTTAATATTGTTGTGTCTCAGGGAATAGGGCAGCCAAGGAGAGGGAGAAAGACAGGGGAATGGCCAGTTGGTGGGACAGTCAGAACGCAGGTGACTTCTACGTTCATGGTGCCTCAAAACATAATACCAAAGATCATTACCAATCACCATAACAGACATAATATTAATAATATTGAAATATTAATCATAATGAAAAAGTTTGAAATATTCTGAGAATTACCGAAATGTGACACACAGACACGTGCTGTTGGTACAGTGCTGCCCATGGACTTGCTTGATAGAGGATTACTGCAAACCTTTAGTTTGCAAACTGTGTGGTATCTGCTAAGCATCATTCCACAAAGCATGATGAAAGGTGGTGTGCCAGGCCAATGGGAATCCTTAAACTCAACCTTTGAGTTTAAGGATTTATCCGGGTGGCTCACGTTGTGTTTCTGTTGGACAGTGCTGGGACAAATCCCTCCAGTTGCCTTTGGTATTTCTTCCTAAGAACTTATTATAACCACTTAGATACTTTTGAATATAAGTACAGACAATTAAGTTTGGGAACTCATCCTAGAAAAAGTGCTACCTACCTCACAGCTGAATATCACTATGGTCACCCTTGAAGTACTCCCCTTGACCATCTGGTGACCATAGTAATATTCAGCAATGAGGTATAGGCCCCCTTTTCTAGGATGAGTTTGCAAACTTAATTGTTGGACCTCATATGCATTGGTAGCTTCTGTAATAGTGCTAAGCTTGGAATTCACAGCCAGGTAACACACATCTGAGGCATTTGTTTTAGACAAGGCCCTATGAAAGCAGATTGGAAACTGCTAAGATTACAACCTCAGGCCGAAACCCCACCTTGGTTAACACCAGCCAAATCCCAGAAATGCCCTTTTTGCTTTCATGAAAATGGACAATGAAGGAGGCCAAAAGTCTGACGCTGATAACTGTGAAAAAGCATTTTTTTTTTCTTTTGGAGTTGCCAGTCCCAAAAAGCCAAAGATGTAATGCATAAATAAGTTAGTCCTTTTATAAAGAAGTAAAGCAGAAGTATTTAGGGTAGAATTATGTTAGTTTGGGTCCCCTGAAAAGCAGATGCCAAGACAGGATGGGTTATGTGAGAGATGTCCTAGGAGAGAAGGGGGATCTGTCCAGGCACAGAATGGGACATTAGCTGGGGAGGAAGAGTGGTCCATCCGTTCCCGTGTGTGGCTCAGGGTAGTGTCTCTCGAGGGATGCTGTAGCGGGGAGTGCTGTTTGAGAGGAGGAGGCTCAGACTGGAGAAATTTCATAGTCTTTTTTCATTTAGCAATTCCATGAGTTTATGTCTCCTCTGAACTGACAAACTGTTTACTCAGAAGGTCAATAGAGAGAAAAAGAGAAATGGGGTCATCGGGCAGCCAGATGGAATACGGGGACTCTCATAAGGGCGACTAGCTCTGATCTGAGCCAAGAAGTGGTCTGTGGCTCTTCCTCGGTCTGCACCTGCTGCAGAGAGGTGTATCATTTCTGGGGGAGGGTATTCTTAACCTTGATCCCCAAGGACTCTGGGGGTCGTTGCAAGCTGAGAGGAGACAGTCTGCTTATCTGAGAGAGGAACAAAGGCAAAACTGAAATTCCAGCAAAGTTCTCTCTCCTGAATAGTCAGCCCTTCTTGCTCCCATTCATGGAGGAGAGAGTCATTCCCATTCATTCAAAAACACAAGTTCAATTCTTGTGATACTTGGTGAGCAGACTGAGCACAGGGCTGGGAGATAGAGACCCAGCTCCCAGCCCTAACTCTACTCCTAACTCACTTTGTGATCTTGGTCAACAGGCTTGACCTCTCTGGGCCTCGAGTTCTTTTCCATAAAATCAGAAGATTTAGGCTCTTTGTGTGTGTGTGAAGATGTGACTGGGGGATTCCAGGGAGGCTGGGTTCCCGTTTCCTTTCAGAACTCTCTCCGAAAGGAAGCTTAGCGTTTGGCACTGGTGGTGGGAAACGCAACAGAATCAGCCTTGAGATGTGACAGACCTGTGGGCTGCCTGCCTTGCCTCTGTCACACGGTGCTGGGGTGCCTCTTTCATTTCCTGGAGCATAGCTGCCTCAAGGCAGGGGCAGGAGGCCTGGGGACCGAGCAGCAGATATCGTAGCTGGTTCCCCAACTCCCGTCCCCCCACTGACCTCAGAGTGGTGAGTCATGCTTTGTCACCTGAGTGCCTGGCAGCAGGCCCCACACAACTTCTTAAGCTTGTCAACACCCAGGATGGAATAAATCACCAGAGGCCCATTTTTAGACAAGAGTGAAAAGTGAAGTCATCGGGAAGAGCAGTAGAAGATGCCAAACAGGGATGCAGATGGGAGGCAGGGCTGGCTGAAGGACGGAGTTGTCTTGTCTTTGCAGTGAGCCAATCCCAGGGCGGCATCAGGTTCCTGGATTTGCAGTCTGGAAGCTCATGCACCTGGGGAGGTGGGCTGGGGAGAGCCCACCAGGGTGGGATGAACCATAGCACCTCCTGCCCTCGGGGATCTTAGTTTCTCCTTGCTCCAGGAAGTAGGTCCCAGAATTATAACATCAAAGGGAATTAGGAGGGAGACTCTGAATTGTGTAGTCTGGTGACTTTCCTATCTTTTGTTCTGTTTTCTTGTAGGAGCAGAGCAAATGGGGGAGGAGAGGATTTGCAGACTGCTGGCTCAGCCCTCCTCCCTGCCCCTGGGCTGGACTGGTTTACAGGTTCACTTCCGCCATTCTTGAGTTCACTGCTAGAAAAGAACACGTTCCTGCAGAGCTGACCATGCGGGCAAATGCTGCTATTCCAAAGACGGAGCAATAACATTTCGGTAAAAAGAAAAAAAATGTTCTACAATTCCCTTATCTGTAAAATGGAGAAAATAAGAATACCCATCTCGGAAAGTCTCTGGAAGGACTAAATTAAGATAATAAAAGCCAAGTCGTGCTCAATGGTGTGTCTGTCAATCAACCTAGTCAATAGTGTGGGTAGGTGGGAAACAAAAGGTCTCTCAGGGGGACAGCAGGAGCTCGGAGCTGTTTCAAAGCCTGGGTGCTCATTCTGCCCTCTCTTGATCTCCTGAAGGGACTCCGTGAGTTCTTGGAGGAAACACCTTGCAATGTGTTCCCAGGCAGACCTTACAGGAAACCTAATGTTTCCTCTCTGGACTTGGTTGGCTTTAATTAGCCACTTCCTCTCTGGCACTCGTGTATGCCCACACAGGGGGGAGCACAGCCTTAGACAATGCAGCAGGACCCAGAGAGGGAAGCACCAACTCATTTGTTGGTCCACTCACTCATTCATCCAGCAAAGACTCCCTACCCATCTGTGCCTGGCTGAGAGGATTCCCAGACTATGCAGCCTTTCCTTGGCAGCTATGGGGAGAGGCCAGCCTTCTTGGGGCTCAGCCCTCACCCTTCTTACCTCCCTCCCCTGCCCATCAGACTTGGGCCCTGGTGATTTTAACTTGAAAATGGCCTCAATATCTGTGGGCCTCTTCCTCTTGGGGCTGCTATTTAAATCCCCGGAAGTGGATGAGATTGGTAAAGGACAGTGTGTCAGAGAAGAGAATGACATCAGTGTGACATCTTGAGAAACATGTACTCGTGGGGACGGAGTGGGACAATAAGGCCACGGAGGGGCCAGGTGCTAGTGGGTGATGGGGGTGTTGGGTAGGATGCAGGGAAGTCCAGCTGAGGCTGCTAGAGGATGAAGAACTTGGGGGCAGCACACAAGGGCAAGTAGGCTTGTGATTCCCATAAAAGGGGGTGATCCAAGCAGGTGGTCTGCCTCAGACTGCAAATAGGGCTCCAGTGACCTGTAATTCTCAAGGGTGGAGTTTCATCAGAAGCCCAGGCAGGGTGGCAGGCAGCATCAGGTTGCAGGCTCTTGCCTCTGGCCAGATTCCAGTCTTGGCAAAGAGGTGGGGTTCTGCCCAAAACAAGGCAGTTTCAATTGAGGAGGTTTCAATTTCCTGCAACAGGTATTGGGTCAGGGCCAGCCCAACTGAGAGGAGGCTGGCCTGCAGGCAAGGATCTGGGGGCCCCAGCTGGGGGAGAACGGATCTGGCAGGGACTGGAAACTAGGCTTATCTGATGTTCCCAGGGAAAGGTAAACACCAGGAAGTGGGTCTGAGGTGGAATCAATTAACTGGGTGTTTGTCTAGATTGGTGGGAAGATTATGACCTTTGGTGTTTAGGACACAGTAGGTTATGCATGGTGGGGATCTCCTCCTCATTCAGTGACACTATAGCCCCACTGGACAATCTTTCACAGTCGAGCTAGTCTATGATTCTCCTGTTCCTCATCCTACCTCTGTGCCCTAGGAAAGCACTTCACATGTTCTCTACTCTGCAGATAAAGACACTGCATCACTGTCACCATAAGAGGCATGAATTTGCCCTCCGAGGCAGCTGCTGGCCAGGCTCACGCTACATTTCCTCTGGGGCCTCTCCTGCTTTTTTTCCTTGGCAGGAGGATAGTGGTGGAAGGTAGACGTCCAGGTCCAAATTCTGGCCATGCCTTTTACTAACTTATGTGATCTTGGGAAAGTTGCTTAATCTCCCAGAGCTTCCATTTTCTCATTTAAAAAAACAAAATTAATCAAATCAATAATTAGAAAATTAAATAAATTAATGGACATGTAATAACTGTAGATATTTATTGGGTACAGAGTGATATTTCTTTTTTGTTGTTGTTTGTTTGTTTTCTTTTTCAGAGTGATATTTCAGTACATGTATAGTGTGTAGTCACCAAATCAGGACAATTAGCATGTATAGCACCTCAAACATTTGTCATTCCTTTGTGATTGGAGCACTCAAATTCCCTCTTGTAGCTGTTTGCAAATATGAAGTTTATTATTGTTAAATACAGTCATGCTACATTGCTATAGAACCCTGGAGCTTATTTTTCCTATCTAGCTGTAATTTATTATTCATTAACCTGCCTCTCCCTATTATCCCTCCCTCCCTCCCATCCCTCTCATCCTACCCTTCCTGTCCTCTGATAGCCAAAATTCCACTTTCTACTTCCATGAGCTCAACATTTTTAGTGCCTACATATGAGTGAGAATGTGCAGTATTTATATTTCTGTGCCTGACTTATTTAGCTTCACACAATGTTCTCTAGCCTTCTCCATGTTGCTGCAAATGATAGGATTCGATCTTTTTATGGCAGAATAGTATGACATTGTGTTCATATACCACATTTTCATCATCCATTCATCTACCCATGGACATTTATGTTAGGCCTATCTATTGTCTTTTGTTAACAGTGTTGGAATAAATAAGGGGGTGCAGGTATTTCTTTGACATACTTATGTCCTTTCCTTTGGATGAATACTTGGTAGTAGGATTGCTAGATCATATGGTATTTTTAATTTTAGGTTTTTGAGGAGCCTCCGTACTGTTTTCCTTAATGGCTGTACTAATTTACATTCCCACCAACAGTGTACAAGAGTTGCCTTTTCTTTGTATCTTTGCCAGAATTTTTTTTTTTTTTGGCTTTTTGATAATAGCCATTCTAACTGGGGTGGGATGATATCTCATGATGGTTTTCATTTGCATTTTCCTGATGATCATTAATGTTGAGCATTTTCCCCTACACTTCTCGGCTATTTGTATGTCTTCTTTTCAGAAGTATCTATTCAGATGCTTAGATGATGTAGTCTCACATATGGAAAAATCCAGAACTCCACCAAAAAACTCTTAGAGCTAATAAATAAACTGAATAAAGTTGTGGGATATAAAACTGACATACAAAAATCGGTAACATTTCTATACAACAATAACAAACTAGCTGACAAAGAAATAAAGCAATCCCATTTACAATAGCTACAGAAAATCAAATGAAATATCTAGGAATAAACTTAATCAAGGAGGTGAAAGATCTCTACAATGAAAACTACAAAACATTGATGAACGAAATTGCAAGGTCACAGACAAATGGAATGAGATCCCATGTTCATAGATCGGAAAAATAAATACTGTTAAAATGACCATACTATCCAAAGTGATCTACAGATTTAGTGCAATATCTATGACATTCTTTACAGGGATAGGAAATAAATCCTAAAATTCACATGAAGCCACAAAAGAACTCAAATAGCTAAACCACTCCTGCACAAAAATAGACCTGGAGTCACATGCTTTGACTTCAAAATATACCACAAAACTATAATAGCCAAAATAGCATGGCACTGGTATAAAAGTGGACAGAATGGAGAACTCAGAAATAAATCCACTATGTCTGGCCAACCTATTTTTGATAAAGGGGCCAAGAACAGACATGGAGGAAAAGAATCTCTTCAATAAATGGAGAAAACTGGATATCCATATGCAGAAGAATGAAATTAGACTCCTATCTCTAAACACACACAAAAATCAACTCAAAATGAGTTAAAGACTTAACTGTTAGATCTGAAACTATAAAACTACTAGAAGAAAACATAGAGAAAACACTTCTCAACATTGGTCTTGGCAAAGATTTGATGGGTAAGACTTCAAAAGTACAGGAAACCAAAGGTAAAATAGAAAATGAAATTATATTAAGCAAAAAAGCTTCAGCATGTCAAAGAAAATAATCAACAGAGTGAAGAGACAACCTATAGAATGGGAGAAAACACTTGCAAACTATTCCTCTGAGAGGGGATTATTTTTCAGAATATATGAGGAACTCAAATGACTGAACAATAAAAAAAAAATTCTCATGTATAAAATGGGACAATTGGCAATGACCTTTTCTATCCTTGATTTCAAATCTCCTGGAATTCCTCAGCGTCCAGTCCTAGGTTCTTGCCTCTTCTCAAAACAATCCCTCCACCCTGGTTTTGCATTTATAGCTGTTGCTTTAAAACATCTGTACTTCGGTGCATCTCCAACTTCAAAGACTCTTTCTAAGTCTAGGTCTGTGTTTTCAGTTGCCAACCCAACTTCTACACTTGTATCTCATAAGCACCTCAAACTCAATATGTTCAAAATGGAATTCCACCCCCACAAAGGGCACCTTCTCTAGAGTTTCCTGGCTCAGTAAATGGCACCACCAGCCAGTTAGTTATTCATGTCAAAATCCCTGAGTTATCACTGATATCTTTCTTTTCTGCAACTTCCACACTTCACCAGTTACCAAGTTCTATGAATTCTAGCTCCTAAATATTTTTCCAATCCACCCATTTCTATCTTTTAAGTTACTTCCTTTCCAGATACATCACCCTTGTCTGAACTTCCGCAGTATCCTCTCAGGAGATATCACCAGACTCATTCTTACACACTCTCACTTATTCTTTCCACACAAATCAGAGAAAGCTCTAAAAATGTATTGAATACATTATACTACCCCCACTGCTCAACTTTAATGGCTTTATTTATTTCACATAACATTTACCATGTTAATAGTTTTTAAGTATACAAGTTTGTTACATATATTCACCCTGTGCAACCAATTTCTTTACGTAACAACTCCCTGTTCTTCTTTCCCTCAAGCCTCTGTCAACCACCATTCTACTTTCTGTCTCTATGAATTTGACTCCTCTTAAATATTATAATACCTCATATAAGTGGAATCATGTAGCACTTTTCCTTTTGTGACTGTCTTATTTCACTTTATCATAATGTCATCAAGGTTCATCCACATTGTGGTGTGTGTCAGAATTTCCTTCCTTTTTGAGACTGTATAATATTCCATCGTATGCATACAATTACATTTTTCTAGCCATTCATCTATAGGTGGGCATTTGGATTGCTTCTGCCTTTTGGCTATTATGAATAATGCCGCTATGAACATGAGTTCGTAAATAACCCTTTGAGGAGTGGAACTGCTGAATTACATGGTAATTCAATTTTTAATTTTCTGAGGAATGACCACACTCTTTCCCCTAGAAATCGTTTTACATTTTACATTCTCATCAGTTTCTTTGCACCCTTCCTCACACACACTAGTTATTTTCTGTTGTTTTGGTAGTAGCCATCCTCAGGGGTGCCAAGTGGTATCTCACTGTGGTTTTGATTTTTATTTCTCTAGTGATTAGTGATGTTGAGCATATTTTATTAGTTTATTGGCTATTTGAATAGTTTTGGAGAAATGTCTATTCAAGTGCATTGACAATTTTAAATTCATTTTTTTCTTCTTGCTGAGTTGTAACTTTTCTATATATTCTGGATATCGGCTCCTTATTAGATACATGATTTGCAAAATAGTTTCTCGTATTCTGCGGTTTTTCCTTTTGCTCTGATAATTGTGGCACTGGGTTCACTTCAGTAGCTTCTTACTAGTGCTAAGATGAAAGGCCAACATCCTACACAATTCAACTTTAGTTTACATCTTTGGTTTCATGGATCTCTTTTTGATTATTAGGCTGAAACCCCTGGCCTTTTAGTTAAGTTCCTTCTCTCTTCTGTTTATTTTTTTGTTGTTGGCTCTTTTTCTAGGACGTTTGTACTTTAATAGTTATTAGTGTGTCTTTTCAAAGATTGTCTCTTCTACTAGACAGCAGACTCTGTGGGGGAGGAACTGGGTCTGGGGCTAACTTGCCCAGTACCTGTGGCCATGATACTTTCAGGAGTCCAGGACAATGTTTAAATTTCAATTTTTCTTTAAGTGAGTTGGATAAAAAAGAATGTAACAATAATAGATATATAATAATCCAGCCCAGATTATATTTGTCTTTATACCAACACAGTCATAAAATAGACATTCTTTTTTTCATAGAGGAAGGCAACCAAAAAAGCAAAAGTTCCCAGGACCCTCAAAAGTCATAATGCAACCTGACTGTGCCTATCATTTCCATACCTGCATCCCCATTTGGACTATTATTAGGCCTCATAGGTCCCAGACACTTAGGTAACCTGTATCAAATGAGTGGCGGGAAATGACAATGGCAAGAAGGAGGAGCCTAGTAAGTGAACATAATCTACCTGATGTGTTCTTTGACCTAAACTCAACAAGTCTTAGTTACAAGAGGCACAGACATTCTTCCTGTCTCTGCCCAACAGTGCTCTGTCCTGGTGATTGGGAAAGAAATCCACTTGTTTTGGAAGACTTTAGAAAGAGGTCAGCCGAGAGCCAAGACCTAGCTCTCACATGTGAATTCAGCCTGAGGTCTGCACAATTTTTGGAAACTGAGCCTGCACATTTAGGGATGATCTGGGACCAAGGCAGTGTTTTCACCTTTTTTTTTTCTTTCAGTGTCTCAAAAAATATTTTTAAAGAGTTTCGTGGAGGTGTAAGTGTCATTCAAAAATTGCATATATTTAAAGTGTGCAACTTGCTGAGTTTTGACCTGTGCATTCATCCCTGAAACCATGAAGATAATGAACGTATCCATCGTTCCTTAAGGTCTTCTTTGAAATCAGGCAGTGCTCGTCCTTTAACTTTGTTCTTCTTTTTCAGATTTGTTGTAGTTATTCTAGATTCTTCAGAACCAACTTGCTAATTTCTTCAAAAGTGCCATCTGGGATTTTGTTGAGATTGCTTTGAATCTAAAGCAATTTGGGGAGAATTGAAGTCTTAACAATATTAAGCCTCTGACTCATGAACACGATATAGCTCTCCATGTATTTAGATTTTATTTCAAATTTCACTTAGCAACATTTTCTATCTTTTAGTATATAGGTCTTTCGCATCATTTTTCAGACTTCTTTCTAAGTATTTCATTTTTTGATGCTGTTGACATGGCACTTTTTAAAAATTTGCGATTTCTCATTATGGCTAGTGTATAGCAATACAGTTGGTTTTGTATATTGATCTTGCATCCTACAATCGTACTAAATTCACTTACTCAGTCTAGTAGCATTTGTAGGTTTCATTATTGATTTTCAGCATAGACAATTGTTTTGTCATTAAGGATGAACGTTGTACTCTATTAAATTATCTTTATTGGGAGGTTGGTCTAAATTAGCCACTGTGCCATTACTTGAACCTGAACATCCAAGTGATGCTTTTCTTAGTGAAGACAGGAAGCTTAGTCTCATGGTACAATCTATGTCGAAACCAATAGCTTTCAGTCCACCTAGTGGCCATATGTATTGGCCACAGTAGTCTTCTTGCATTTCACTTTGGCAGTCTTGGCACCTTGGTGCCTAGAGAGCTTAGTGTCATTGGCAAAAGTGCGGGTTTACTTCTATCTTTTTCCTTCCTCCCTTCCCTCCCGCTCTCCCTTTCTTCCTTCCATCTTGCCTTCCTTCTTTCTTTCCCTTCCTTCCTTCCCTCCTTCCTTTTCTTTACTTCTTTCTTTCTCCTTTTCTCTCCTTCCTTCCTTTCCTCTCTTTCCTTTCTTTTTTTCTTCCTTTTTAAAATTTCTAGACAGAGTCTTACTCTATTGCCTGAGATAGAGTCCAGTGGTGTCATCACAGCTCACAGCAACCTCAAATTCCTGAGCTTAAGCAATCTTCCTGCCTCAGCTTCCCAAGTAGCTGGGATTACAGACATGTGCCACAGTACCTGGCTAATTTTTCTACTTTTTGTAGAGATGGAGTCTTGCTATATTGCTCAGGTAGGTCTTAAATTCCTGGGCTCAAGTGATCCTCCTGCTTTGACCTTCCAAAGTGCTAGCATTACAGTTATGCACCATAGTGCCTGGACAGAAGCATATGTTTCAGTGTGCAACTTGTCCTCCATCCAGCTCTGTATAAATGTCAGATATTGTCGGTTGTGTACTTTTCTTTAGCTAACTAGATACCTCACTATCCAGAGGGGGAGCTTTTGTTTTTCACATGTTGAGTCCACCTCAAGGTGATTCAGCTTTAGTAAAAGTCTGTCATGAGACTTCCTCCTTTCTCTGTATCCTCTAACTCCTTCCATACTCACCCAACTCCCTCCACGATCTACCTCTGACTTACCAAGTTCTTTCACATCTTTTTCACTCTGAGGCATTAAAGGTCTATGCCAACTCTTAGCAAGGGCATAGAGACTCCTGGCACTCATTCTGTAGCGGCCTCATTCCTGGTCTGTTAGTGTTCCCATTCTCACTTTTCCTTTGCCTCATCGTTTTTGCCTATAGATTTATGTTCTGTTGACATATTTTATACATTTTTGTGAGTCAATCTAAATTCTTTCAGGAAAAAGGTAAGATATAAATTACAGATGACTTTTAAATAGTGTAGGAGTTAGGAATGTTAATTCCTTGCACAATTGAAAATGTGCATGTGATTTTGCCTTCCTAAAACTTTAATTGCTAACAGCCTGCTATTGCCTAGATGCCCTACTGATAATGTAAATAGTTGAGTAACACATATTTTGTATATTATATGTATTATCTACTGTATTCTTACCATCAAGTAAGCTACAGAAGGGATAATGTTACTTTAAAAAATCACAAGGAAGAGAAAATATATTTACTATTTATTATGGAATAGAAGTGGGTCGTAATTAAGGTCCTCATCCTTGCTATCTTTTTTTTTTGAAATGGAGTCTTGCTCTGTTACCTGGGCTAGAGTCTCAGTGGTGTGAGGTTATTGTGAGCTAACTCCTCACAATAACTGGGTTCAAGTGATCATCCAGGTGCCAACCATGATGCCAACCAACTTTTCTGTTTTTAGTAAAGATTGGGTCTCACTCTTGCTCAGGTTGGTCTCAAATTCCTGAGTTCCGGAACACAAGTATCCTCCTACCTAAGTTTCTCACCATGCCCCACCTTTCATCATCTTCTTACTGGGTAGGTTGAAGGGAAGGAGGAAGAAGAGGGGTTGGTCCTGCTGGCTCAGGGGTGGTAAAGGCAGAAGAAAATCCACATAGAAGTGGAACCACACAGTTCAAAGTCATGTTGTTTAAGGGTCAAGTATAATTGAGCAAGACTGTCGCTAGGATAGTGTTTTCTGGCTACTTGGAGCACTGGTTTTTAGCAGCCAATTTGGTGAGAAGGTACTTTTTATTTGTGGAGCATGTTTACCTATGTCCACTGCTTCCACTCTCACATTTTGAGATACCAGCGAGACTTCTTTTTCAGCTGCTCACAACAATATGTTTTGTTACCCCTTTGAAAAATCTTCTCCTTTTTGCAATTTCCCTGCCTTCATCCATGACGCTTTTAACTTCCTGCTCCCCAAGTTTAACATTTCAGGGTTCAAACTAGTTCCCCCTGTATAATTATTAATCTCTTAATTCTATCCTTAAAACAGCTTCTACATCATTTCTCTCTGCTCATTTCCCTGATTGAGATCCAGATGCCCACGATCTTAAGCTTGAACCTAGCCACTAAAAAGTCTCTTTATGTTGTATCTCTAAATAGAAACTATCTTATGCATAGATGTCAGCTTATTCTTTGCACATCAATATCACTGTGGTGTTACCTTTCTTTTATCTTTTTTTTTTATTGTGAAGGATTCATTAAGGGTATAAAGAATTAGGTTATGCTTATTACATTTGTTAGGGGAAGTCCCTCTGATAATTGTGTCTCACCTCCAAGAGGTGTGTCATATATCATAACCCCCATCCCCTCCTCTGCTCCCTCCTTCCCCTACCCACCACCTTGTATTAGATCATCTACTGCCTTCATGTTAGAATTGAGTACATGGATTCTTGCTTCTCCATTCTTGTGATGCTTTACTAAGAAGAATGTATTCCACTTCCATTCAGATTAATATAAAAGATGTAAAGTCTCCACCTTTTTAATGGCTGCATAGTATTCCATGGTATACATGTATCACAGCTTGTAAATCCATTCCTGGATTGATGAGCATTTAGGTTGTTTCCACATTTTGGCAATTACAAATTGAGCTGCAATAAACAGTCTAGTGCAAATGTCCTTATGATAAAAGAATTTTTTTCTTGTGGGTAGATGCTTAATAATGGGATTGCAGGATCAAATAGGAGGTCTAGTTTGAGTTCTTTGAGGATTCTCTATACTTACTTTCAAAAAGGTTGTATTAGTTTGCAGTCCTACCAGCAGTGTAAAAGTGTTCCCTTCTCTTTATGGTGTTACCTTTCTTTTTTTTTTTTTTTTTTTTAAATTTTATTGAATGGTAACTATGTACATTAATGCCCTTCTGGGGTACAGTGTGGGGTTTTCACATGCAGTCTGAAATACTTCCATCAAACTGATCAACACAGCCTTCATGTCATTTTCTCAGTTATAGTTTTAAAACGTTC